>JAQFXZ010000279.1:0-22987 GCA_034694025.1 Ceratophysella scotica | reverse complement strand
GAGCATCGTAAGTTTGATACTTATATACCGCCATCCTTCATCAAAATCTAGATCTTGGGTTACACGTGTCCAATTAATAATTCAATACTTCTGACGTCTTCGGTCATTAATTTGTCAATCATCTTGGTTGTCGCGGTTCCTCGGCTCGTGCATCATGTCCAAAATGGAAACCTGACCTTGTGAATGGGTTTTACAATGCAGTACCGACGGTTGGATTTCATCATTATCTAGTCATCGCCCATCCCTCCTACCTAACTAATAATCTGGAATACTAAATGTTTCTTTCACATAATTAGAATTTATATCTGACATAGCTTGAATTTCGAAAAAACCGTAGGTACGCATGTACTAATAATACTAATTGCATTTCGGAAGCACGAAATCAAAGAAGCAGGCAACTTGATTTTCTCACTCGATAAAGTCACACTAACTCAATTTCACACAACGGTTGAAGTAAACTTTATGGAACAGGTGGTAACCATGCACTGTAGCCACCAATTGTAACCTCAATACCTTCCGAAGCGCCTTTTGAATTCGATTCTACATTTTAATACTGTATGTGAGGTTAAGTTTGGAATGCGGTTTGGTATATTGTGGCTGGATTAAGTTGCGGTTTGTGGAAATGTTGGTTGGCTACAATGGGGGTTTATAATTATTGGATACAATTGGTGGCTACAATTGGTGGATACAGCATATTCCATAATTTTTACTTTGACCCACAAAGCTTACTGCTCATGTCATCCAGTTTCGGATTTACAAGTTATTGGGCCACCAATTAAATCTTAATCTATTCACACATCATTACTAAGGCAAGGCTTATTGTATACACAAAGAAAACATATATGAAACCTATTACCACGGAAAATTACTAAACTAAACTAAATTACTAAATTATTAAACTAGCAAAAATGTCATTTTTAAAAAATTCGAGATGCAATTTTATTTTAGAAAAAAATCCAATTATGCAATAATATAGACGACAAGCATAGATGCGGTATAGAATATGTGTCCTGGGTCCTGGATCCTGCGCCGTGGGAATAGCTGAGGCTCAAGCATTGGTCTGTATAATGTTATTGTATAATAAGTCTTTCCCTACTCATTTTCATTTCTGCTTCAACACATGGTTACGTCACCTTTCCGTGCGTCAGAACATTCACCAAGAAATGCAAACGATTGTTTCATGACGCAACCTTCAATCAATAATTTCAGTAGGCTTCAAAAATAGATCGAAATTCCATGGGAAAACACATGTGGTTAATTCCCGTGGATGTCATAGTACAAGCACGTTGTAGAACATCCGGAGTGCAGTTCAAGTTCAAAGTGTGTACCGGGTGGAGAGCATTATTGCTTCGCTACTCGGTTTAAATTAAAGAGTGGAGTCAGTCTTCCTCAGTTAGCCAGATTACTTGCAATTTGCAATATGTTATATCTGTATTAAAAATGCGATATATCCAGTAGAATATCAAAACAACTATTGTCATGAATTGGATCTAAAAGACGATTTTCGAATTCCTACAAAAAAAACTAGTTCTTTTTCTTCAAAAATTGCATTAGGTTAGCGTACAGAACTTAACAAAGCAATACCGATAACTTGAGAAGGATACTCCCCAATTTAGGGTTTCATTTATTTCATTGACTATAGACTTTTACACCTGAAACTGGAACCGTTCATCCAAGTCAATGTAGCGCAGTTCTTCACAAATATTTTTCAAACACATTGAAATGGATAAAAAAAAGTCAGATTCAAAAGCATGAAAAATTCTCAGCATCTTTAAATGAGTTATCTAATCGAAACAAAATATTTTCAAATTGCAAGGCACTCAGTCGTTGGCGTTGCTGTACATTTTTTAAAAAGAAGTATTCCAACTTGCACGATGTCGATTTCTCACTAGAAAAGCCGCTGAGCTTAATCTCGACAGGTTTTCAAGCTGGTATCGTACAACGATACTAGCTTGCCTACAATATCATACAAGACTTCAATTTTTACTCAGTTGAAGTTTTCTGTGAAAAATATTGGATTTATTTTAAATCTCAATATTTTAGTATGAATAGAACCATAAAATGAAGCAGTTCCAAAGGATACATGCAAACACTACTCGAAAAATGAAATAATTTTGAACTGGCGTTACTACGTCAGACTTTTATGTTACGTCATCATTAAGCGGTTTCTTGTATCAGGATTGTGAAGCAATTCTTAGGGATTCGTCGGATTAAATTAGAAAGCAGGAAGCTCCTGACGTTATTTGATCAAATTAATTGATATAACTCTAAAGAATATCAGACTATATTTGAGATTCTTGGTTTTTCTTCTTCATACTTCGATACGGCAAAGTCAGATGGAAACGGTTAATTAGACAGCTAGTGTTGAGCAACGTAGTTTTATGAAACTATGAGTGGTACCGTGGTAAACTCAAATAGGTTAACTATCGGATAATATTTTCTGTGTTCAGCGGAACATTGTGGAGACGCGAGGCTATAAAATGATAACACAACTAAATTCACATCAAGTAATTTATTGAGAAGAACAGTGCCATGAAATGAAGCATAGTTCTGGATAGATTATGGTCATTATATTTCATATTTCATGAAACTTGAGAACGAAACTATGTAGAACACAATTTGAATTTTACTTTGAATCCGAAATTACAAATTACGGAACTAACTCGTTCTTGAACTGTCATATTTAATACCAAGAAATCCTGCCCAACAGCAGAACATCTCTTCCGAATACTAGTTGATTCTCTTTTCTTGCAGAAGATGCCGATTTTACACTTAGCAAGTTCTGAAAGCAGCTTAAAATTGGTTTAATGTTAACTTTTCTCTATGCCAAATTACCTACGTATATACTTTTTTTGTACAACATGAGGCTAGATCCTGCAAGTTATATTTTAGTACTAGCTGGAAGCCCGTCCTACGGACGGGGATAGTAAATTACACTTTCAATTTCCAAACCGTCCCCTTGATTGGAGTTGAAGGAGAAGTTGGAGGAGAACAACGGGTCTTGGGTATAACGTCTTTCGTTCCAGGATTATGGCTGATAACGGCATCTCCAGCATCCAGCAGGTCCGAGCTTTTCCGTCCAGTCCAGTCTAATCGCTACCGTAATCTCCTCCGCTGCTGCTTGCTTCTTGTCCCACGGGCCAGAGAGAGGCGTCTGTTTACTTTACGGGAGAAAATCCCCCCGACCTGTGCGTCATTGCTGCCGCCAGGGTACAATCTCTGCATCCCCATGGGGGAAACCCCTAACACCTCACCCCATTTGGGCACTGCCAGGGTGGGAAACCGGTTGGAAAAACCACCCTTGTGAGGTTGCCTAGCCCGAGGATCGAACCCCGTGTCACTCAAGTCCAGAAGGGCATGTCTAGGAGTCTAGAACACGCACCTACCAACTGAGCTACTCGGGCTTGGCTATTTACAATTTTTAACATATACTTTTGTAAATTTGATTATATTTTTCATTTCATTTGCAATCCTTAACATGTACAGAAGTTTTGTAGATTTGATTAGATTTTTGATTGATTTGTTCAAATATAATAAAGCAAGCAGAATCCTACGACAATACTTTTTCAAGGTTCGCATAATGAGGAATCTGGTTTGCATAACGAGGAATCTGGTTCGCAGAATGAGGATTTCTTCAGGGTTGCATTTGCATAATTAGGATTCGCACAGTGAGGAGACACCAAACCAGTTAAAACTCACCTAGTACCATGCAAGAAAACGGGTCAGATTTTTCACTTAATTATGAGGTTGCTAATATGTATTCAACAAATTAGCCAGCCAGAAGTGATAATTCGTTCAATTTTAATTATAGGATGATATTTCTGACTGTATCGACATTTATTCAATCCTGCTCTGCTTCCCAAATTCTTTCCTGCAATTTCCGCATACAATTTTATGTAAAAGGTTTTTTGCTCACCTCTCAGTATCTTGAGATTAGAGCTGAAGTAGGTAAACTGCTGGCTCGTGGATCTTTATAGAAACTCCTTTCTCCTGTTCTCCGGAGAAAGCCTTGACAAATTGAGCAAATAGTGCCAAAGACGACCCTCCTACCACATGTACTTGTGATGGTCTTCAAAACTCATTAGGAACTCATAGCTTTTGTCTGGACTTATGCTCGTTATGGCGAATCCCGTTATGGCTAGACCCCCACACATTCCCACCATGGCAGAAGACCCTAAAGAAAGGGCTGGGCATAGTGTGACAGGTGTTTGGCCTGGAATGAGAATGTACATTGCATAAAAGTAAATCAAGTTTGTATTCACATACTTTGTTTTGACATGGAATCAAAGGTAGGGAGATAAGGGTTACGCCGAAATACGATTCGTCATAACGGCCATGCTTCACCTTTGGCCAGGGCGTTCAAAATCGAACGTGATTCCCGAAACCGGTTAATGATTAATCGTCCAAAATGGTCTCCGATTAATCGGTTAAAACTCGAGTTTTTTATAAAATATTTTTAAGCCCTTCTCTAAGCAAAAACCGCATATGATTTCGCATTTATTTTGAATAAAAATGAAACATAAGAAAATACAGAAACGATACGTAAACTCAGGCGTTCTGCTAAACTATTTAGCCAGAGTATACTGACTTGTTTGGTTTGTGTGTCCGCCGCCCGAACACACAAACCAAACAAGTCAATATACCCTGTATTTAGCATATCATCTAAGATTTGAGAATAGGATCTGAAAACACAGAATCACGAAGATATGAACGAACCTCTTTACCATGATATCATTATTATCCCTTTGATGAAAATTAGTTATTTTCCTCGCGCTGAAAATCATACCAGAAAGACTGGCACGTCATCTGTACGAGTATTTGAAAAATTATTAAAAAATCTATCAAAAGTTAAAACGAAAGCTAATCGAATCTAATACAATTAATCGAAGGCTAATGACAAGGAGCTGAAAAGCGTTATGGTACTTTCTTGAATACATTACGAATTATACCGATTGCGAATTTAGTGAGGTTTCTTCAATTGTCAATGCTATTCAGTTCCTAAACCCTTCACCCTTCCTGTGTATCTTTTGTATTTTGCATTAATTTATTTGTTTCCTTAATATGATTTAACACTAAATCTCAGTATTTTTATGACAAAATTTTGATTTCTGTTGCTGTTTAAGTACTGAGAAACTTTTTCGTGCAGATCAATTTAGCTTTATTTAGAGTGTTTTCAAGTATTACAAATAGCTAAAAAAAATTATGAAAGCTAGACCGGTCGGACATGACACTTATAAACAGCTTAATAACAGATGATCTTTGAATCTCAATTTTCATGAAATATTCCATGTTCGCGCAATAAAGCTCAGATTTGAAGAAAAACTCGGTTTTTTAAATTAAAAAACTTGAGTTTTCGATTAATCATTAACCGGTTTTACTCGAGTCTTTTACTCGTGATTAATCGAGTTTGGATGCCCTAGGCCGGTTGCTCTAAATATATTCCTATATGTGTGATTGATTTGTCTTCTCTCTGCGTGAACTTTGGCACGCTTTTATGAAATGTCCTTTGACGCCGGTCTATGTAGTTTGAAGATCCGAGTCGGGCTCGTCACTTTAATGGGAGTTGGGAACACAGAAAATGGTATACATACGGAATACCCACTTCGAATTAAATTATATTAAACATTAGCATAATAATAATGTGCAGATGGAATAAGAAATTCGAGGAAAAACTTGATGAGAACACGGAAAACAATGAACTCCTACACATTCCTGTTTCAGTCCACTGTGTCTCGGAACATAATTCGAATGGAAGCGAATGAACAAATAGAATAAGAATATGAAAGCCATTATGTACTCAAGCTAAGTCTATATTTGAATCAAGTATTTAAATTATAGGATAGGTCATCATCACTTGCGAAAATTAAGAATATGATAAGAAACATTTGGAGAAAGTCGCCATTTGTGTGAAGAAACCCGAAAATATGCAAATTGAATCTCATGTCGTCGATCAAATAAAGGGAACTGTTATTCAGTCTCGATTTTAAACTAAGGATTAATCCTGGATAATTTAGCGGTGGCGCTTTTGATGTGCGAGCTTTTGAAATTAAATATGTCAACCGCGATTTTTGCTTAGCGACGTTTCACATTCTGCAAGTTGGAAATTGTGATTTTTCTTGGAAAACCTTCCTCGAAAAGGGCAAACGTAAATCTTTTAGGTAAACTTAATTTCAATATGGTGATTTAGATTTTAAAATCCGGAATGAATTGATTAGACATCAGGAATTTCGATTTTCGAATTAAAGCAAGTAATGGTTCTTTTATATGACTGTGATTTATGATAGCCCGAATTTCATTGAGTGGCGCGCAGTAGCGTGCATCGAAATTAGGGTATACTGTAAATTAGAATTTTCGGAATAGGCGCAACAGATGCTGGGCAAAGCTTGCTCTTAATAACAAGTACAAATGTAAACGAAATCATTTCGTTGTGCATTTTGCAGGATTAACTTCTGTCTTGATCTTTCTTTCAATCATCTATTGCTTGCTTGTGTATTGTACAATTGCCATCCGAAAATTTAAATGAGCTTAATTTAAAAAATATTATACAGCAGATCACAATTTCTGTAGTTCTTTTGGAAATACGTATTTTTTTAATACGATGCATGTTTATGGATTATTGAGAATTACATAGTCATAAACTAATTCTGTAAAGTAAGAAACAGGAAGAAAGAAAATCATTAATAATGTAATTAATTCTTGCTTATTAAATTCGGTTCAATTCTGGATAACGCATTGTTTTGAGTAGGTAGTACTCGTTCTTTTGCTGCTGCAAATAAATTAGGCGAACGCTTGGTGATTCTTCATCCGAGTTGAATCGTAAACAGGAATTAAACGTATTATTGTATTTTAATTCCCAACGGCCAACCCCATGCTCAAGTGCGTTGCGTATAATGTACAACATAGTCTGAGAGTTTGGATTGACGAACCTGTTGTCCTTCAACCTTTTACAGCTGCCCAACTCAACAATGGTTTGGAAGCACTTGACTCGTAGCTTAAGCGTAAGTTACATAAAAAAAACTTATTATGCATTGCTTTGCCTTTTATTCAGCATAAAATTTGACCTCAAATCAAATTCAAGTTCTTCAAAACTAACAATTACTGTCATAAACCGAGTCGAATCGTAAGCTTACGAAGTTGCTTTACATTTCATGTTTCATGGGGCATAAAAGACGGCAGTAGTTAAGTGCTTCAAAGGATTTAACTTACAGCCTAAGAAGCTTTTGCGAGAACCTTTTACGCATTCAATGCGTTGCTTCGCAACGGATCAAAGATATCCTCAAGTGCATTGGAAAGTTGTCCGTTCACTTGAATAATGTTTCCAGAACATTTGAAGCGCTAACACCTGCGCAATATTCTTATCCGCTTTTACTCTACCAGATGCAGCGTAAATGCGGATCCTGGCATTCAATCTTTCGTTATATGGTTTGTATTGAATGTAGGGCTTGCTACTTGCTACTACGGGCACATTGCTGTAATTTGATTTGTCACGTATTTTGTGAAAATTGCTCAAGTGAAAACTTACCCTTAAATCAATAAAACCAACAGTCAACTGCTCACTCTGCTTTTATTTTTCAAATGAATGGGTGTCAAACTTTCATTAGAATTGTTTCAATGAGTGCATTTTCCTTATAACATGTGTATCAAGTTTCCTCATCATTTACACGTTGAGGATAGAAATCGAAGTCCAAGTTCATACAAAAGCCTATTTATGTTATATGTTACGTAAATCTCCATTCAAAGTACCTCACTCAAGAATACTAAGAGGATAGGGCTATTGTGAATCTCACGCTGATGCATTTCAGATAGAGAGCGGTTTAAGTTCGACATTCAATACAATTCGAAATGAGTAGATCAAAACAGCAAAGTTAAGCGAAAACCTTTAGAGATGCTTCTGAACCGAACTCAATTTGTTTGTATCTACCTGTTTCCTTCCGTTGGAAATCTGTTGCGTGGAGATAATGTGCAAATTCGGAGACGTGTGTGGGATGCATCCAACAACAACCTGAAGAAGTCCAGATCTCCCAGATCCCCATCACAAAAGCTGATTTGCATTTCTGCTCAGTTCATTGGAAAAGCGTGCAGTAATAGTAATAGCAGTGAAGTGAGCCTGGTGCTCTTCCAATCCATTGGAGCAAACCTGACTAGCATTGGGATTCGTTGGGTAATCTGGGAGAGGAAGTTCTCACTTCTCACTTCTTCAGTTAAGGTTTTGACAGGGGACAGAGAAGATAGGGTTTTGGTCGGTGCTGATCAGTCTCCAGAGTCGATTACTGAATTAGGATTTCTAATTTCAATCTGCAATTGACCCTTTTCATTCCATTTACAACTCACAACTCATAATTTGAGTTGAAGAAAATACTAAACTTTATTTGGCTCCGGTTTTTTAAAAAAAAAGCAGAGAAGGTTTGACAGCAGAATTATAATTTCCAGAGATTCAGTTTGTGAACGCAACAGGCTTCAGCAGACGCGCCTCTTCTCCTGTGCTCCTGGGCTCAGGAAACTTTCTCCTTCTCATCAGTGCAAGGGGACGCGGGGAAAGCCTCGCATCTCCACCAGAAAGGCTTAGACTTCAAAGGACCACTTAAGAGACGAGTGTTGGAAGCTGTTCGAAACTCCGTCATTCTTCTTGCTGTAATTAATTGTGAGAGCCATTGTGCTTTGAATACAAAAACTTAGTTGGTGCGGAGAACCAGTCGACAGCGAGAGGCATGTCGGCTGAAGAAGATAGGCTTCAGCCGGGGAAACCCAATTGGATTGACTTCATTGTCATAGGCCTCTATTTCATCTTTGTTCTGATTGTAGGACTTTACGTAAGTGTCAAGTATCACAAACTACAAAACTATTGTAAAGTACTAATTAGGTTAGAGAAGTGCACTATTGTATAAAGCCAGGTCGTCGTTCTTTAACAGAAATGCTAGATGTTATACACAAATGCCTGGTTCAAATTCACAGATTAGGTTTTATACAAGGTTCTCACCTAATGCAACTAAGCAAGGAATAACCTCGTATTATTCAATTTTTGGTGTATTGTTTCAAGGATTTTCATTAAAAAATTGCGAAGCCGGAAAGCTATTGTCTTAAATATTTTCCGATTTCCTCCTTGCTCAATGTCCTTCTCAATTTCTGAAGTAGTAAATGGCAAAACCCGCGACTCCAAAAAAGTGACTCCAAACACTGCGACACAAAAAAAGCGACACCAAAAACCGATAGACAAACACCGCGACACCGATTTGGTTACTTCGGGTTAGGTTAGGTTATTATAAAGTGTCATTTTTTTCGGTTTCGCGGTTTTTAGTGTCGGGGTTTTTGGTATCGCTGATTCTGAAGCCGCGGTATATGGCTAGAAGCTTTTGAACTAACGATAGGATGCATTCTATATAATATCCAATGACGTAGCTTTTTAAACTACAAGCAGTTAAGTTCTTGAGTAAATGAATAATTTTCTTAAATACTGTGAATTGCACTGGAAATTCGGATTTCCTAGCCAAGGTTTATCCAAAATTTTGATGCGTGTGGTGATTGATGATAGAGCTGAAATGCACGGCAGTAAGGAGGTACTCATCAAAGACTTCCACCTACACCTACAGAAAACTGCCGAAATCCATAGCAGACGAAATTGAATTAGAGTTGAACACGTTCCTGAATTCCAGGTCCATCAGAAAGCTCGTGTACATAAATTAGCAGTGGCAATGGCACACTTCACGTCCAAATTTTTAGCATACATACCATTTACGCAAACCTACTTCAAAGTGGTGAATTAAAATTCTTGACTATCACGACTATGGTGGTTGGTAGGCAGACGAAGCGCGTCTCCCTTCAGAATTCAGAACCTCAACCCCAGTTAGTCAATACGTAATATATTCTGGGTCTGGCACTCTGCTATTGTTTCTAGGAATAGGGTTCCACGGCTAAAATCCACTTCAGCTGAAGGATTTGTCCACTCATCAAAATGCAATTTTTGTATTCTTTGGCATTTTCCATCTCCCGTTCCCGTTATAGACTTCTTACCTACTTTTTCATCTATATGATAATGCTTGGGCTCTCTGACGCCAACGGAGTTGCTAATAAGCTCCATGTACCCCACCAGCTGCCCTATTAACTTTCCGCTCTTTAGTTTTACAAGTTACAAGATTCAGATCAAAAATAAAGTAAAACCTTAAGCGCTTTGTTCCAAACAGATTTATCGCGACAGCAATCCATATGCTTGGAGAGATTTACTGAGAACACGTCGAATTCCGGACAGGGCATGGGACGGGGACGGGACTCTGAGGAGAGGAGAGAAAGAGTCTAAAAAGAAATAAAATTGACAATGCTAAACTTGTGTCCTTCACCGCATACAAGACGATCCAGGAATAGCAGATCAAGTGAACGCCTTCAATTTCAATGAACCGGCAAGGTTTTTAAAAAGTGCAGAATGACGCAGTAGCTCATAGAGTTCCAATACTAATTTAATACACAGCTATTAGCTATGTATGTGAACGCACTAATTTAGGATTGACTTCCATTGAATGACGACGAATTTATCGATTTCTCGCAAATTAAGCAGCGTAGGTAGAATATTGTTGTCCAGTGTTCAGACCAAATAATATATGATGTATTATTGAAAGTAAAGATGAGGTTTCATAATTCATTTATAAAGTGCATTTCCAACAATGTCAATCCAAAATTCATTGAATTGAGTATATGCCTTGAACAATGTTGGGTAAAAGTCACTTGGATTTGTGCTCTTTGTTCTTTTGTACATTGTGATTATACCAGTTTATTCAGAATTTACTTTTTTTTTCATGAAGGTATCACTATGATAGGTTGGCTAGTAGTTGAATTTTGTATGGGACACTTAGGGTCAGTTGTGTTCAAGTTCTCTCCAGAGCAATTGTCACATACCAATAATTCTCTGCGTCAGTTAATTTTATTCGAAACTCAGACTACAGTAGTTACGTTACGCATTAAAAAGCGCAAAATCTCTGCGGAGAATGACTTTACATAATGCCATCATGAGTGACAGTAATAGACTAACAACTTACACACATTCTCATAAATAATATATCCAGTCAACAACGTCATGAAACTTTCAGATTCTACGTATTTGTAGATTGATCTACATAAATGTATTGTATTCTACGAGTAGGTTGGATAATGATGTTTATTGTAAGTTGCAAGCTTCGTATTGTTTGTGCGTGTGTGAGAAAGAAGTAGATTGGCGCTTTTCCCGCAGATATGAAGTGTCGTTACCCCAGTTGCTTGTCCACTTGCCAAAGACGACGCTGGAGTGCGATAATATAATTTCCCACAGAAATGATAAATGACAAAGCAGCGTCTTGCTACGTCGGTCTTCGAAGAGAAGAGTTAATGGGTTATTAAGGTAAAATAGCTGAAACCCGTCTTTAAACGGAGGGCTTACATTTACATGATCTATACTAATTATAACACTGGATGTAATTTAATCGTCATTGCAATATCCACTTTTCTACTTTGCAATTCTAACATCTAACACCGTATCTCCTTTTTTGCTTAACCGGTGACATTTTCAACGTTTGCCTTCTTTGGTGGTAAAAATTTTATTTAGACTATACATAAAATAAAGTCTTTTGTATTTCTGTTCACTTAGCTTACCACTGTAATCTGCTCAGGGTCAGATACGAACACTTTATTTCCTGAATTGACTCAGTACGAAATTTTTGACACCTTAACTGACCCACTACATAGCGCTTCGTAGTGTCGAGAAAAGCGAACACAGAGAGACGGAAGCTACAACATAAATAAGTACATTGCAGGTTTTTGTAATTTGAGATGTAAACATAACGCTCAGGTGCTCTCAGAATGTGATTCTCAGAAGCTTCGTTTTCGTTATGATAATACGTCCTTTGTGTACTGTATTATACCTGGGTTAGGTATGTATGATTCATTGACAATGAGAACCTCTCTGCCTCACTGATCAGCCGCAGAAGAGGTAGATTTGCACATCCGATGATAGGTAGTCAGATGTCAGTTGCCAGAATGCCAGTTGAATGGAGCTGAGGCCAGACAGACAGAGATGAGTTCTTCTCAGAATTCAAAATCTCAGATTCGCAAGAACTACTATGACTATTACTACTGTCGATTTCTGCATAATTGCTATTTTTCCTGTAATCGGGATCGAGAAGGTGTAGATAATTGTGCAAGTTGCATGCTTGCATATGAACAATATTATTGAATCAATAGAGATTATCGATATTTTATTATATGAATGTGTGAATATTTTATCACATGTGGTGGAACGGCAATCCAATATTTTATATTGTATCAATCAATCTCATAATCTCGTTTTAGGATGCAAATGCGTCAGCACGAAAACAGGAAACAGGGGTTAATTAGTCCTGAACTTGTCCATCTACTATGTAGAAATATTTACACCATTGTAATATAATCCCCATACTACGCTGAAATGTCAAAGTGTTCATGAACTCTGGAATAAGTTATGACAGGAGAATTCTGCTTAATTAGTCGTAGATAAAATTATTGAACAACAAATTCTTTGGAGTGGTGGATGACATGATATTTTAAAATCCTTAATCTAAATAAGTCAAGTATTTTGAGAATTATATGACGGCGTCGCGACCATTGACGTGGAATTTATTCAGATTCAGATTGGCAAAACACGGGCATACGCATAGCATTTCATTGTGGACTTAATTCATATTAAAATATTTCCCACTGTTCGGGCTAAAAATGACACCTGTTGTACACCCGTTATGGACATGAAAAAACATGAAAAAAGAGATCCTACCTGCGTTCAATGACTGCTTAACGTACCACTAATTACAAACACACGAGCAGGGATGGGGAAGATCACGAGAAACAGATCTTCAAAGTCAAGGTCATAGATCTTAAATAAAAAACTTAAGGTCATAAGATCACCAGATCATGCAAAATCACGAAAATTTTCAAGTTCAAGATTCGCAAGATAAAGATCACAAAATCACCGAATGGGTCCTAAATATTAAGATCAAGTGATCATCTTAATTCTTGATTCTTAACACTTTCATGGCGGAAAGATCATGAATCAAGATCATTAGACCGTCTAAGATCAAAATCCCCAGATCAAAATCAGACCATTATTTCAAGATCAAGATCCCAAAATCAAGACCATTTAACGGTCTTAAATCGCGATCTTAATACCAGTGATCTTCAAAATCGAGTGATCTTGCCCAACTATGCACACCAGAGAGTGTAAATGAATAAATGAATACAGAAATGAATAATTAAAATTAAGTGTGTCCGATTTTTTTTAAATATACGAAAATTAGCATTGGGAAGAGTTGAAGATAATATTTTATCAATTTTTTTTATGAAGTCATCCTATCGAAGCAAGCGTGGAAGTGTCAAAGGCTACTTCTTGGCTTCCCGAAGCATGCACTGGCTTCCGGTTGGAGCGTCCCTCTTTGCCAGTAACATTGGAAGTGGACACTTCATTGGGCTCGCAGGGTCTGGAGCAGGTAATTTTGAGTTAAAAATAGAATCTAGAATAGCTAAGACAGATGTGGCTAAAGAATACAACTTGAGTAACTACCGACTGCAGTAGTAGAGCTGCTACTTATTTTAGCCTAACCTTATACCACTCGTAATTCCAAGCACCTTTGTACCGATTGAATATGAACTGTCTTTTATACCCAGCTTCTGGAATTGGAATTGCTGCTTTTGAACTTAACGTAAGTAGATTATATAAGTTGGTAGGGCTGATTTAATGAGGTTATTGTCAATCCACATCTTACACTTCGCACTACTCCATTTCGCTGTAGGCCATCTTTGTGCTAATGATACTGGGATGGATTTTCGTACCCGTCTACATGGCATCCGGAGTGTACACAATGCCCGAGTACTTGCGTCTTCGATTTGGTGGGCAACGGATACGAGTCTACTTGGCAGTTTTGGCTCTCATGCTCTATGTATTCACCAAGATATCGGTAAGTGCAGCCCTAACTTTCTCTAGGGTGAAAGCTTTTGTTGACGCAAATCATGCCGGTAGGTAGTAGCAATAGCAACATTGTCAAATTACAGTGCTGGTTGTATCAAGGGAGAGCTAAAATCGGGTAATACATCCCGTATAGAGTGTGTCTCAAAATGATAGGACCAACCGTACTTTCCCTCCACGTATCTAAAGATAAAACTTATTGCAACCATTACGAAATTAAATCGTGCTCTGAAATTACCATGGCAAGACCAAGCTCTTATTGGGGGACCCCCGATTGGTTGCTTTGTGTTGAAATTAAAAGCCATAAGCGGATAAGATAAGACTCAAATTGTTGCACTTATGATGATGGATTACATTGTGTTTTGTGTTGCACTAGAAGCACATGAACTTCCCGGAAACGTTCCGCTTTCCCTGAAAGAATTTTGCTGGCTTTGTTGGTATTTTGGTAAGGTTACACAGGCACATCTCTGATCCTCTTTTTTGCCTTTCAGGCGGATTTGTACGCTGGTGCTCTATTTATCCAATTGGCTCTTGGATTTAGTGGAGATGAGGGATTGTACGTTTCCATCGTGATCTTACTCGCGATTGCAGCTCTGTTCACAATAGCTGGTGGTCTCACTGCAGGTTAGTAATTAGGACAATAGCTGGCTTCATTCAGAGTCCTTCTTGCAGCGGAACCCCATTTGAAACGCACCTCTGTTTTCCCGAATTCTCAACACACTCAGCCAATTCGTCCTGAGCTGCAGCTGTGTGATCTAATCGTAATATTTATGCTTTGAGAACGGAATCCCATTGCTGCACTAACTCTGAATTAGCGTAGAATTTTAGTAATGGTTCGAAGCGTCAATTAAGATAAAGCTTTATATGGATCTCAGCTCGGAATAATAAGGACGAATTTGCGAAAGAACTCTGTGCTTCAAGACATTGGTGCGAAAATCAACCGCACACCAAAACAACGTGACACAAAAATACTTCCCAGAGTACACTGATTGCTCCAGTAGCGTGTCCTTTTATTTTTCCTTGATATTTCCTTCATTTGCTTCACTTTACAAGTTTGGTCAACAAAACGTGGATGTTCGTGAATATTATTTCGTACATTTGGAATTGATAATTGTCGGAAAGTCCAGCGTTGTCCTTGTTTTGCAATTTAACATTTTTCGTTAATGTCTTATGAAAGACCAAGCGTACTTCGACATTGCATAGAAATGAATGTTAGCTAAATATATTTCTGAGTGTCCTGATTTCTGGCGGTAAGACTTTTGCGTCATGAGCTATGACTTTTCGCATCTAGATTTTGTGTCCGATGTCGTGTCGAAAAAGGAGAAATAACGTATTACGCCATGCTATTGAATTCTATGCAGATATGTTATTGTGCGGATAATGTTTATTACAGTGATGTGGACGGATTTTGTGCAAACTATTCTGATGTTAATTGGAGCACTCATTCTCATGGTATTAGGTAGCACAAAACACTTTGCTTTCTAAATTGTATTGTCTCACCTCAAGCTCTCCATTCTTTCTGTTAATCACGCTTTTCCTGAATGCAGCATTTGACGCAGTGGGCGGTTATGACGAGCTGATTCGGAAATTCATGACTGAATCAAATCCCTCACCAAATGCGACATTGTATGACATGAACAACAAGAGTTGCGGTTCAGTACCCGCAGACGCCATGCATCTATTTCGGGAAATTACTCCTGGAAAATCCGATTTACCTTGGACAGGTTAAAAATCTTATTTTAGTGCAGATAGCAAAATATATTCTCTTGCTGGGTTGAAGTAATGCTTATCCAGCCGCTGCTAATCGCAATAGAAACTAAGACGTCACTTTCGAATTCATGCATGGGGAAGTTCCAGTGATGATATAGAAATCGGTCAAATTCGGGGCCGAAGTAGGAAAGATCATAATAGTGTTTGTCTTCACGAGGAATTAACATTTTAAAGAAAAGAAAAAATCTGCTCAAAACTTTGTGTTGTTTTCCTTATTTTGAGCTAAATTCTTGAGAACAGTTTGTATGTATGATTTTTTCGGTCAAAGTTGGACATCTATGTACTGAAAGGTCTTACCTCAACCCAGTATGCTGTGTAAATGTCATCTGTCATTGCTTTCATACATGTAAGTATTTATGATTTTAAATCATTTTACTAGGCGTCATTTTCGGACTAACAATCTCCTCAATTTGGTACTGGTGCTCGGATCAGGTAATTCCTTCCATAAACTCCAAATCAACGTCTAACTTACGCTCGCCTCATTTGCTTAGGTTATTGTTCAAAGGGTTTTGGCATCCAAAAACATGTGCAATGCAAAGGGAGGTTGCATTCTAGCCGGGTACTTGAAACTCCTCCCCATGTACCTACTCGTATTCCCGGGAATGGCGGCTCGTGTGCTGTACACGGACCGCGTGGCTTGTGCGCATCCCGACGTTTGCTTGGAAGTCTGCGGCTCGAGTTCTGGATGCACGAATATTGCTTACGCTGAGCTTGTAATCAAGTTGATGCCGCATGGTAAGTTTTTCTATGCATCCACCTCAAACACGTGAGTTGGGCATTGTGACGGGATTTCGGGGGGATTCATTTTCTAACTAAACGGACAGGTCTCTCGGGAATGATGCTGGCGGTAATGATGGCGGCGCTAATGAGCTCTCTCACGTCAATATTCAACTCCAGTTCCACTATTTTCACCATTGACATTTGGACGAGGTTTAGGAAGAACCCGTCTGATACGGAGCTCCTCCTTGTTGGCAGGTAATTAGTAGGACAAATACGTTCCACTTCAACTCGTGTTGATGAATGAGTCGCTGACGTGTTTCCAATGAAAGAATTCTCGTCCTGAGTAATTTCAATGACAAACGAATAAATCAAGGATCTCAGTCGTCGTTCTGCTGGCTATCTCGGTTCTCTGGGTGCCCATTCTGAAAGGGCTCAAGGCCTCTCAGCTCTTCGTCTACATTCAACAAGTGTCCAATTTCCTGTCACCGCCCGTGACAGCCGTTTTCCTGCTCGCACTCTTTGTCCCAAGAACAAATGAACCGGTAACGTTTAACAGCAAATGAGCAAGAGCTGATCCGGTGTCGGGCAAACGCTAACGTTCTTGGGAAGCTCAGGCGTATCTCCTATGCTGATCCCTGCATTTCAATTTTCAATTGAAGGTCGCATAGAATATCACGCTTCTGCGCTGGAATTTCGGGACGCTTGGACAGCGGTCGCTTGGCTCTTAGACAACACTCTCTGTTTACAATTTTGTATTTAGCGGTAAATGGACGTAATTCTTTTAAATCACTGAATGTGCAAATATTTGCGGACACATGTTTCATGTCACTTTCCCGAAGGTGCTTCTAATTACTGAAAGGTAAATGACTTCCTGCTTGGCTTGGGTTGCGGGTATTTAATTGAAGGGTCCTTTTCCCACGTATCCAGGTTATTCGTGCTTTTCCTCGTGGTGATAAGCATTATTTGGATTCCCATCATTCTGGCGTATCGAGAGTCTCAGCTCTTCAAGTACATCCAGAGCATCACCTCCTACTTGGCCCCACCTGTCTGCGCTGTTTTCTTCACTGCTGTTTTTCTCCCGCGTGTTAATGAGCAGGTGTCTTGCTTCCTTCCAATATTTTTCTTCTAACTCGAACACAGTTACTGTTGCTTCAGAAAGGCTTCCAGAGTTCAGACCAGAAGGCGCCTATGCGAATCCGACGAATAAGATTTTGTCTTTGCCACAAAACTTAAAACCCACAACGCCTGATCATGTGCAAAGCCGTCGCATCTCGATGATTCATAACGGGCCAAGTTTTTGCTATGATATGTCCCGGTATAGGTTTGGTCAAATCATGTATGCTCTAATTCAACAATACTTAACAATAAAATACTTTGAATACTTAGCGATGACTTTTTAAACAATTCTCCCACAACTAACTGTTGCTCAATTTTTTTTTTAAAAGAATGGTGACAGTTCAGTAGCCTCTATTCTCGTGTACAATTACACGCTTGTCGCGATATAATCAGAATTCACATTAGATTCAGCCCATAAATTCGCATATTTCTCACGAATATTAGTTTGAGCTTCACCTAATGCAGGCGACGAACAATTTGTCACTATTTTCCTGAAATCAGTCACTTTCAATAACGCGGAGCAAGAAAATTCAAAACCCAAAGGTAGAATGAATATTTCTGTCTATGTGTCAAATTCAAATCGCTGCCCTTCTGGTCTTGAACTTCCATCGGCATTTACGTGTAACTATTATTTGATCTGCAACCAGCAACTCATCAGCTACTCCAGTAATCAATTGAGTTGGAAGGAACATAAAGGTTGACGCAAAGAAACAGCCGACATGTTTGTGTTTGTACGTTCTCACACTATGCATTAGAGTTTGTATGTTACATCACGGGATCTGCTTTTACCTTATATCATCCTCGTCATATCACCCTCTCAGAGCTACATAGCAGTAGGTGTGACTAGAATTAAATACGCACATAAGCATGAGAACGACTTTTCTGGCTATATGGAGAAGTATCTCTGGATGAAGTACAAAATGGAAACTAATGAGGGATTTAATGCTTGAGCATCAGACGTAAACAGTTTTAATGGTAGAAAGATTTTAGGCGGAACTCTATTGCATCCAGGCTGCATACCCATCCATGTGGGAGAATACTCCGCTTCGAAGTGAATTAGGGAAATGATCCTTGGAACTACTAGTCGGTATTCGGATCGGATTCGGAGTAAATTCACCGAATCGGATCATTACTCTATTTTCAATCACTTTTTGCGTAGACTAAACAAAAACAAACAGGAAAATCCGAATGACTTGGATGAATTTTCAATAGTACTGTTTGGAAAACAAATCAAGAGTGCTTCACAATTCAAGTAAGTACCCGTCAAACTGCAACTATGTACAATGTTTGGACCAATCATCATAGCAAATAGGATCAAGCAGGACACTTTCCATCAGAGCAGAGAGTGCACACTGTATAATCATCTAATGAGATCAGGAAGTACAAGAATCACACCTCCAGATCATAACCAGCACATTATGCAATAAAATTACTTGTCCTTTTTTACTAGCAGCTGAAACGCTCTCTGTAAGACTACTCTGGCGTCAATTGGCTATTGAATTTATGAAAAAGGGAAAGTTATGTAAATGCATGCTTTCTCCGTCTGACGGCACGTGGAACTCAGTTTTCACCTCCAAAACACATACACACTGGTACGCGAAATACTCAACCGAAGTGGTTGGCATAATAATGTTCTTGTTCACACAATTAATTTATTCACTATTCTGATCTTGGCCAACTAAAACTCACAAATTATTTCTCCACTACCTACATAATGGGCTCAGGTTACGGCTGCCGTTTAACTTCTTTAGAAATATCAGCAAATATCAGTCTTGCTTTCACTTTTCTGTATGTGCGAGTATTACCAATTGAAACCGAAAAATACAATTAGAAAGTAATTAGGAAGTTCGAGCTAAAAGATCATACTACTACACTGGTGAGAGGGCGAGCGAAAGTTGCAGTAAACAAATTGCATTGGCCCTTTTCGAATTGACAAAATTACTAGAATCCAAATGCGGAGAATCCCGTGAATTCCCTAATTAAAATGAAGTGCTATGTAACCAATTAGTCTTAGTAGTTTTTGATTCGAATAGTCTTTTGTATGTGTACATCTGTATTTTATATGCAAGAGATTATACGTATAATTGCGTATACTTCGGCAAGTTCAAATAAATGGAATATCTACAGAGTACTGGAGTTGGCTGTATCCAGGCTGTATCCAGGAAGTAGAAAATCCGTACAAGGTTCTATCAAAGAGCTGTTTGCTTTGCTGGGTTGATTTTGCTATGCAAATGCTTATTATGGGCATTCCAATTAACGTTCGTGCTTCACTTTCACACTCCAATTATTTTTTGTCCATATGAGCTTTCTTTCTGGATATTGCATCTACTACCTGTTGACTAGCTGCTTATGTTTGGAGAAGTGAGTCGAAATGAACATTTTTCATTGACCTATTTAGGGAGCATTCTGGGGTCTGATGACGGGTTTGGTTCTGGGCCTCGTACGTTTTGTTCTGGAATTTACTTTCACTGCAAAGCCCTGTGGATCAAGTAAGAATGAAGTTATGGAACGTGCTTGGAGCTGACGGTTAATTGAAATGTTTAATTTTCCTTTCAGATGAAATTGACAGCCGTCCCGAGTGGATTCGTGTATTTGTGACAGACATCAACTATTTGCACTACGGCTGTGGCATTTTTCTCATTACTCTTGTTGTCACCTTCACCATTAGCATCATGACCAAACCCATTGAACCAGAGAAAGTAAGATTCAGCGAATTTAATGCATATTTTTAAGTTTAGCCTCGCGCAATGTCTACTTTTCGTACCCGCAACACGCTGGTGGAAACACCTCGGTATCCTGGTATCCAAGATACCGGGAAGTTTTGAAAATTTCCGAGAAAAAACGGGAAATTCCGAAAAAAATCGGGAACTTACGACAAAAATTGGGAACTTACGAAAAAAATCGGGAAATTACGAAAAAAATCGGAAACTTACGACAAAAATCGGGAAGTTGTTCTGGTACTCAGAATATCGGGAAGAAAAAGTTTTTCCCACCAGCGCCGCTACAGTACTTACACGAAATACATAGTTGCGTACATCAAATTGACAAGAATAATATTTCTGAACATATTTTAGCTTTACCGGCTTACCTACTGGACTCGTCACAGCAATAAAGTCCGGAAACCGATTGATGCACAGCAAGCTGAAATTAACGCACAGGTTCAACAAAATCAACTAAACAAAGCTGACGGTATGAAGCAAACTATAATTTCAATGTTCCAAGAACGGCTTCATCCTCCTCACATTGAATATGTACTCAGAACATTTGACCTTTTGCAGAGTCGGATGAAGAGCCATCACAGCTTAGAAAAATGCTTAACTGCATTTGCGGACTTCAGTCGTCATCCAACAACAGCGGAGATGAAGATGGACCTAAGGCGTCACCAGAGGAGGAAGCTGCAACGGCCGCTAAATTCTTAACTGAATCCAAATTTTGGCGAAGGTAAGCGTAGATCAAATCAGATTTACGAGTGAGAAATTGAGGTTGTTTGGTCACTAAAAGGGGTATTACTTATATTGTTTCAGATTTGTCAACAGCAATGCAGTTCTACTCATGTCAATAGCTATTTTTGTATGGGCTTTCTACGCCTAGAATTTTTCTCAAAATTTCCAATGATTTCGGGTTTTATCCCCATCCACATGTGTCAGATCATACATCATACTCTAAGCGTGACCCCTAAAGTAGAGTTCAATGAAACACTGTATTGTAATTATAACCAAATCAGGATTATAATTTAATAGACGGCAGGTATTAATCCCAATGTACCATTCTGGACCAGGGCAAGGAACATGTCCCACACGGTATTCATTCTGGCCAAGGCCACAAGGTACACTTACACCAGGCTGCCGGAATATTTGGGCACGAGATTTGGTATTTGGTATTCTCCGAGCTCCGCGTGTGGCCTGTTCCTTACCTCAGCACAGCAGTATTCGTTGCTGTGTGAGTGAGCATAAAGTAAAAGTCCATAACGTAAATAATTTATCCTCGTGCGTCAGTAAGGAAATGTTCCAACAAAGAAGTATTGTATGTAGATGTAGTATGTGTAGACTGTGTGAAGTGGAGTCACAATTTAAAAATTGACCTCTGGAATCGGATAGTTATATTCAGGGCTGAGCAAAATCATTTGAAAATGATTTTCAAAATCATTGACCAAAATCACGGAAAATTCGCCTTCGAAATCCCAAAATCAAAATCAATCACCTTTCGCCATCAAAATCAAATCATCAAATCAAAATCACCGATATTTTTGGATTTTGAAATCAAATCGTGATTAAAAATCGCCAATAATAGATACGTCTACAAAATCCAAATACAAAATCAGGTCATTTCTTCGAAATCAAAATCCGAAAATTAAACTCCTTTAGATTACCAAATTCATGATTTTAAAGTCATAAACAAAACCAAATGATTTTGCCCAGTCCTGCTTATATGTAGAGACGATATTCATTGCATGCATCTACCGTAAACTATACCGAGTTAATAAAAGATTCTTCGAAATAAAATCCAGGTTCAGTCGGTGTTCTGAAGAACGCACCCCGTGCTATGCTAGTCTTTCACTACTCAATTTATTGTTCAGCGGTACCTCGCACAAAGTTCATATTAAGTGAAAGCCAGGGCGAGGGATTGAGTTGATTACAATACAACTGAATTGAGTTGAATGGGGTCGGAAGGAGGTCTATAGTTGAGATTATTCGAATCACAAGTCACTGGGATCTCTTGCTAAGTTCACTACGACGATGGATCTTTCGATGTGGAGTTATTGGCCTTTTCCTCCTTCCTCCTCTGTCGCTCAGCATCCAACTTAAATTCTTCGTCTAGTCGTTCCTTCGCCCGAAACACTTTGGACTGAATATAAAAAGACCCGCCTTTCGCCTTGTCGTTCACTGTGAACAAATGTTCGTAGTTTTTGAGAACTTCTTCAGGAGTGGAATTTGGAGCTATGTTGAGGATTTGTCGTGCTTCTTCCACCGAAAGACCCAGTCTCATGTTCTCTGCTGCTGTTTTGCTGTCACCTCCGCCACTGGCACCAGCAGACCGTCTGCTAGCCGCTGCAGCTTGACTCGCCTGGTATTCGGCTCGAAGGGCTCGGGCAAACGCCTTCCCAACTGCCTGGGTTCCCAGGATCACGATTTGAATAATGTACTTGGCCATTTTCTATGTTCAGTAAAGGTAACGGTGACTCGTGGACCTGAAATACAGATCAAATGCGTGGTTGAAATTTTACATTAAGAAGGAACTGAATGTCACTGCATTCCACATTCTTGCAACTAATCACGGTTCATATATTTTTAATCCAGCGTTCATTCTTCCATTTAGTCAAGAATGTTTCCAAGAATTGCTCCTTGTGCCGGTCCGGCTTAAATGCACTTTAGCGAAATATAAGCTTATGAGCTGAATTTTTTTTGTAGACTCCCCTAGGCCCCCTGAGTG
>JAQFXZ010000278.1:0-23010 GCA_034694025.1 Ceratophysella scotica | reverse complement strand
CCCCGAGACTCTACGATCAGTATTCTAAGAGGAGAGTTAATTTTCCCAAATCAACTCCTTACGGACATTTAGCACTGGGTCCACGCCTGACGAAGAGCCTTAAATGGAAAGAAACTGGGTTGGAAGAAGGAGAGCATGCAGGCAGCATGTGTATCAGAACAGCATGTGACGAGAGACTATAACCTGCGCGAGGCCGGGATACATAAACCAATCAATCCTGGCCCATACAACCAAATCAGAATAAAACACGGGTAATAGGGAGCACTTGTATGTTTTGAGAAAAAAAACTCTCGACATAATACTTTTTTTTTTTACTTTTTTGCGATTGTCAATTGTCAACGTCCACGCGAACATCCGTGAAATGAGTTAGATGCAGTTCTTCTCAAACTACTACGCCCCACCAAACACGTCCTTACTTTATTTCTTGAGACTTGAGACAGTTGAAACGAGACAGGGCCAGGATGCAGTCAGATAAAAGAAGCCGTATAAAATGTAATTGCGGGCCTTGGTGAGAATACACGAATTCGCAAGAAAGTGGCTTGGAAGACACAAGTCAAAGTGCTAACTCAAGCACGAACAAGTGTTCATATCAGGACATATGGCTATGGTATGGTTATGTCATTTTGGAGTAACCGCTGATATTTTGAATTAAAATTATCAGAATTAACCCTGCATCTTAGGTTCCTCAGAAATGTCAGCCAGTCATTATTCACTTTCGCTCACGCCAACAAGTGGTTAATTTATTTACTTAACAGACAATCGACGTATCCGCACAAGCACAAGTAGTGCAATATTTCGGGTATTAGACGAAATTGAAAGCAAATGCATTGATAATGTAAGTGATTGTTCGGAATCACCAGTCAAAGTAAAAAAGACTTTGCCTTTTTCTATTTCCCGATCACCAATTTTGTATGTTACTTAATTAAAATTGGAAGAGAATTCAGCTTATTACCAAAATATAGACAGCGTAAATTGTATTCGGAATTTAAGTGAGGAATGATCAACTCTAAAGCCATACAAAGCAACTTTACAATACCATAACTGAAGGACTCTTTGTATGCTGAACATGCTTTGTACTAAGTTGAATACAAAACCTATAAACAACCGTATAGTTTGTCATGCTAATTCATTTGTTCTCATATCTCCAAAACTTGAGCAGGGAGTGCTAGTGCTAAAGACCTTCAAAAGCCTAGTCTCAAGTATGAATTTGCGATTGCGATACGTTACACACATTATCTCGCCTCGCCAATTCTCAAACAAAACCCGGGGTTGCGGCAAAAGTCATTAAAACGAGCTCAAAAAGTTAGAAGCGTTATTACACGCCAGTTTACAATAAATATGGGATTAAAGTAACATGTTCATTCTTTCATCCTTTCAGATTTCATGTGCTTTTGTGCAGGTTATTTCAATATGAACTCGCTTAACTTAAGCCGATGCCAGTACCCGCTTTGTCGCCAGGGGAGCTTCGCCTTCGCCTGATATCAACTTTTTGGAATGAATAATCAGAACTTTCCATGTCGCCGCGGGCATGGTAATATTCAGAATTTGGAATTTGGCTAGAGGTAGAGGCTTTACATGTGCAGAGCATGGACAGAGTTTGACCCGTACGATGAGGCCAAATATATGTCTGAAGCATAGTGACCGATGGTTCATTTGCTATGGTTCACTTTTCTTCGGAAATTGATTGACCGCTGACCTCCTGTAGTGGGTCAAACTTTCCTCGTACTCTAACATGCACGAGCACGAGTACAGACAGCGTGCCAAATTCAAAATATAAAGAAGTCCTTAACACAAAAATGTGCGCTGCGGTTCTCTTCTGAGAAACTCCGGATAAATAAACTTCAAGCATACAGTATTAGATCGAAATATCCAGACCAGACACAGACAGTGTCTTTAGCATGAACTACATCTGCTCCCTCAACCCTAAAACTTGATGATGCATGGAAAGTAGAAATATTCCAGCACACATTAGCTTTTCGCACGCTCATTCGAGTTCCATAGCCATTGTTGTGTGTATTATCGAGTTTCTTGAGTCTTTAATGCAAATATGGGGAATGGAACGCTTTGTCTTGTCAAAATAGAAGGTAAATATTGATACTACGTAATGTGTAATGTCTCATCGTTTGTATTTGTTCCTCCGAAGAGTGCTGAATTGGATCTTAACATGAGCTTGTAATGGTAATGGGTAATGGGAATGAGTCCCATCCTGCACGGCTTCCCTCCAAGTATTAGTTTCACTTTCTATCGGGATCGGGATTAAGTAAACAGTTTATTTTAACCTGACCTTCGACAAGTCAACTGCTTGATGACTGATTACATTTGGGATTTGCAAATGGTGCTTGTTGTACAATGTACAAGGGATCACAAGACGTACCGCTACCGCCACCAATAATTTCGACTCAGCATTCATTTCATACTGACAACTGACAAGCCTACACGTTAGCTCGACCTCGCCTTCATCGTTCAGCTCTCTGACCTTGATTTTATGGCCCCAGTAAACTTAGCCAACTAGCTGAGTAACTCTCTCACTCCTCGCTAATTCTTCCTCAAGATAGGATTCTGAAGCCAAAAAAAAGTCATTTACGATTGTCTACTTCACGGAATAGCGAAGCGCTGATTTCTATCGAGAGTCGTTTACTTTCTAATTACCTATTCGGTGCTTTTTCGGGAGAATGAGAATGAGAATCAGGCATCCAAAAATACGTAATTTAATATTGTTTACAGGCTACCATTTCTTGAATATTGTACGTACAACCTACAACCTTCTTCATATGGTGGTGGCTGCACCAACCAAATCATGCACACTCCGCTATATACGATTCCTGTCACACCGAGGTGACATACGTTTACGCGTACACGTGTGGCACGTGTGGCATGTATGCTGATTAGAAAATACGAAAGACCAGGTGTCATCGTCGAAGGAAATGAGTGAATGATATCCGAGAAGGCCGGATGCGAAAGTTCGGGTTAGCCTGGCCATCACGATAATTATATCGCTATGTAGTGTATGTATATAGTCTGAACCTGAACGCTCTCATACATCACGCAAGCACTCACACTCAAACTCGCACGTCGCCGTTATTAATGATTTCTTTACAGCATAGCGTTTGGAGAATTTGAATTTAGCTAATGGATAACGGTTAGACAGAGCCAGGACAACAGTAGAATACTCTAAATACCAGTTCAATATCAATGGTATAAGTAGTCCAATTTCTTTGGAAAACTACCGGGTGTTACCAAAAGTACAATGCACAATGGCCTAAATTATCCAAATATTGATTCTCTAACTAATAACATGCTCTTAACAAATATCGTAATAGTTACAGACGCAGCAGTAAGGTTGATTCACGTGCCGTTGCTCATTTGGCAATGTGACAGATGACGCGAGCAGAACACATCCTGCCTTCTACCATCTACCTGTCCGTATCATGTTTTAATTCATAATTTGGGAATTGTTCCTGTGTCTGATGTCCTGGTTAGACTTTTAACATCCAGCGCGAAGCGCGAGCAAACTTTATAATGTTCAATAGTTTATTTATGTTAAGTAATTACTTCTGCTCCTATACAGCCTAGAATGTTTTGTATGCTGTATGTAGAAGCATTGTCACCGAATGTAATGTTGAGTACTGTTGTACCGTTACACGTAGAGTACATTTCCTGGGATGGTGAATGATGATGTAAGATGTAATTGTGACTGTGACGTGTGAAATCAAATTTATTTTTTCCTACGCACAATTTAGAATTTATGATTTCGTTCTCGTTTTCTGCATTAACTCAAATACAAACAAGCTACAAAACATGCATAGAAATAGATATTGGTTGTTTACATACCTTTTGGCAAACGAGTCCAAAATTTCCCTTGTTCACCTCATTCTGGAGTCATGCACGGTGGCACCACATATGACACGAAGTTGGCTGTATGATGTATGACATACGTTAACACCGAACAGTGCAAAAAGCTGGAATCTCGAAAGAACAGTATAGTGAGGTGTCAGTCTCCGAAATACAGAATTCAAATTGGGTCTGCGTCTGCAGATTTCCAAGACCAATCCCTGGTATCTTTTCTCTACACCCTACAAACAACACAAGCACTTAATTTGTGAAACAAAAATACGTCTGGGCTTGATAAATCTAATTCGCTTTTTGGTGTTGACGATGGTCAAACCTGAAACAGTGTGATTTCTTCTGCTATACCTAAACTATACTGTATATTGCTTCTTCTGTCTGTGCTACTATCTAGTATGTATGTAGTGTATGTTGTTGATGCACCAGCACACCACACTAAAAGTTATTGTTCAGGCCTCAAGTCCATTCACTCAATGAAGTCAACACGAAACACGACTCTCACCCAAGAACGTACGGAGACTGACTGAACCAAGAACTGAACGAACGAGAACCAGCCAAGAAAATAATAAGCCTCGAGTGAAAAAAAAACACATTCCATTCAAGCAGCAGCAGCAGCAGCAGGTCTCTGTGATCTCTGCTCTACACATTGTTCTATGCTACATAAAGCAAAAAGTATTTCTTCCAACAGCTTCTTCCGAATGTCCGTTTGTTCGCTTTTGAGGGCTTCACTAATCCCAAATCCGATCAATTTCCCCTGAAATTAGCAGATATACTAATGAGTCTGCAATAGCAATAACACGATGCTCTCCGATCCGATGTAGTGATAATTGTTTTGTGTTTTAATCATTCATTTACGAGTCGAGTATGAAGGGTTACTAATTCAATGAACCGAGAGTACAAATAAAAAAGGTTAAAAGCGTAACTAATTTTCGGGGTATGGCGTATGGCTATCAGGTTTCACTGGATCTTAATGTGCACGTTAGGATAGAAAAAATTACAAACTGTTTACTGGATTTTGAATTTTCCATTACAAACGAGTGTTTACTTTAGGACTTTGATGCCATGCATGTGTACATGCTATAACGGTCTAACAAATAATTAAGAACCTAAATACATAGGATCTTAAAACATTGACACTCGTCAATGCTCTCATTTATGGAACGAATATTTTTTTTAAACGTATCTATTCGTATATGATTTCGGAACTACTTTTTAAAGTAGCATCAGCATCTCTTACCAACACGATAGATGCTAGGAGCAGAGGTTTACCTCGAGACAGGGTCAGACTACCTTAAATTTTAGAATACACGCGCAAGAAGCAAAAATTAATAAAAATATTTGAGAACTTAGTAATTCATTGTTTCGTTAACTTTAACCTTAAATATAATCAAAGTGTTGTGCGTTGCCAGTGATTGGGTAGATTGCTGGCACTTTCTTTTTATATGGTCATCGTAGTAGCCAAAGAATGAGCCGGTGACTTTCCCTTTTGTTACTACCCTCACCTCACCAATTGGAGTTCATCCGCCAGTTTTAATTTTTCTTGCATGTGCCTCAACTAACCTGCTGAAAAACCTTATGATGGTGTACAATTAATGTTAATATCAAAATATGATAATTTATGGGTTCTAGAGTTGGATTTTAATGTAGTAATCAAAATATAACTGATGAAGGATTTGATTCTAAAAGACGGCACAAAGTTCCAATAGATTTCAGAAGAATGATACTTACTGAAAGGAAGACTAAAATTGCTTTGTACTTAGCGAAACGGTAGTAGAAACAGATTTTGTAAGAAAACAGCGTATAATATTTTCAAATATACAAATGTATTTTTATTTTTTACAATAACCAGTTAGCATTTTCCGATTATAGTAATCGCATTGCCAAACAACGATATTTTGCTATACCATGCAAGCCAGCCATTCACAATTTGGGAAAAAATACATCACTGGATAGAAATTGAGTACACTGAAGCAGTGTTTCCTTAATTGTTAATAATAATCGTAGCAATGAAGTAGTTATTGTTCCCAAAAAATAGGAACCCAAGAACAGTTGTGTTTTGTCTTTAGAAAAACTTTCAATATCTATTTGTCTATGCACGCACGCTTAATACAGTAGTAGGTAAAGACGAGCACCGAGCACGCCAAGTATTATAAATTGAACTTAGTGCTAATTCTAAGACCATGATTGCCTACACGCGAAAGTACATTAGGTACAATCAAAGGGTACAATATACATAAGCTTTGCTTCTTATACAATGAATTTTTTGAATAGGTATTCGGCTTTTTGACTAGTTAACAGGTGACAGGACAGGAGCATAAAAGGTTATACAGGTACAAAGTAGTTCACTGGAATAATAAGTAGGTCTTAAGATGAATGGAGCTAAATAAACTGCTGCACGTACATCTTTGTAAGTAGACATTCGTAATTAGCTGAGGCAAATGGTAGCTCAAAATAAATAACTTAAAATATATACTTCTACATTTAAAGAAATAGAAAAAGAACCTCCGCCGGCATAAAAAGTATCAAATGGAACAAAGATTTTTTTTAAAAATCAAACAAATAGGATAGAACGGCTTAAAAGCCCAGTATTTCGGAAAAAATTGCAACCATGCAAATTAAAATACGAGCTGAACAAGTTGGAAAATCCTCCTCATAAGTGGATATCAGGAAATCAGTCACTAATCATATCATACAAGTTCAATGACATGCACATAATCATCTCTTGATCCGAATATAAGAGCATTTCGGTAAACGGCAACCGAAGAGAAGCACTCCACATCCTTTCCGTCAACTTTTAGAGTCCCCACAATTTCCAAACGGAATTCTGTGCTGTCTGGCTCCACCGGGAAGTTAACTTGTACAAATTTCAAGCCTTCCTTTCTCATTGAAACTACAACGAGTAGCTTGTCTTTATCCGTACGGACTATCGTTGGTGTGGAATTAGTCTCTCCTTCCAAATCAAGAACATTCAATACTTTGCCCACTTCCGCATCGATGACATAGAACTTTCCATCTGTGGTTGTACAAATGATAAGGTGCTTAGGGTAGCAGAGGTCAATTTCGTGTGAAATGGGTGGATTAATGTGCGACTGAAGCTGGGGATCCAATTCATGGGGATCCAATTCAATTTCCCAACCCTAGAACAAAGCAAATGTAAAAATCATAACTGAGAATGAGTTATCTATTTTTGTCCACTATTTATGGTGGGAGGATTACCGGGAGAAAGCCGTCGGGAACTTGTACGAAACCAGCCGCAAGTATTCCAGCACGCTGCTCATATACTACCAAGTCCTTTGTATCTAGCTTCACCGTTACCGCTGAAATGTGATTAGATTCACTCCTGATGTGTTCTTCTTCTTCCATACACGGATCAGGGATGATTTTCTTCATACCGGAGTAAGTCGTGACAAAGAGTGAATCGAGGTTCACTGGCGGATTTCCGTATGGAAAGAAGAATAGTAGAGGGGTGAGCCGACCAACGATTTTCTCAACATACATTTCTTGTATCAAAGTTCCATTCTAAACCACAGATTATAGATTTCATTGTATGATCGACTTGTAGTATTTAGTATTCATTTAGTATCTGAGACTTGAATTACCTTAAAGTTGAGTCTGAGTAGCAAATCTGCTTCCGAGGCCAAATACAGGCTAGTGCCATCCTGACTGAAGACAGGAGCTGAACGTAGTATAGCCCGAGATTTGTGCTGATATACCCATTTCACACTCCCAGTCCGAATTTTGAAAGCATAGAGATTTCCATCACAACATGCTACAAAACCCAAAAAGCATATGTTACAGTTTGTTGGTAAAAATATAGCCGTACAAATGGAATCTTTTAGCGTTCTGTTCTGCTTTCGGAGGGTAAACAAATGCTCATGTACAGCAACCATACAAGCGTACGACTAAAATCTTTTTGATTTGGTGAGTATTGCTTACAAACTATGATGAATTCCTTTCCAGGATGAACGGCTGCAGAACAAACAATACGATCAGGAAGCATTCGCCACCAAAATGCAGCCTTTTCAGCATTTTCTGGAGCAAGGTCATTCAATGCCTGTAAGTTTACGGCCTGGACTCGACCAGAATTCGATGTGATGATGAGCACTAGTGCATCTACAAAACAAGATTGGATGTTAGTTAATTTGAAGCACATCTACAACGAAAGTAATAAATTCGTAGTAACCAACCTATCATTTCAACTATTACTGGCGTGGCATCATTGCAGCCGTATAGATTTAGCTTCCAGTGACGACGGATGGTAATAGGGACTTGAATGCCGGCATAAGTTGATGGTATTGCTTCTGAGCCAGTCGGGATGGCTGGAGGAGATTCATCAGCGACTTCGTTTTTCGGCTGAGAGGAATTGATTTGATGCACTTCAGTCAAGAGAGAATCGAGGTTCAGAATTCCAGCTGAGTGTGGGACGGTTCTGTACTTCGGTTTCGGTAGGGTTGAATTGACTTGATTCACTTCAGTCAAGAGAGAATCCAGGTTCCAAATACCAGTTGAGCGTTGGACAGTCTTACAAACGTGATTGATGACGTATGACTCCATATCCGAGTACTCTTTTCGGGACAAAATATTTAGCATCACTGGGGATAACTCATGTTGTGAGGATGTGCCGAATAGCTTTAGCTCCTGAAAGATGGTTTCAATATATTGTAGCGCACGCATTGAATCGCCACCGGCTTGGAAGAAGTTGCCTCTGTATGAGGGAGAATGGTTCTCCGAGTTCGGGGGATTTGTAAACATATCCCATTCATGCTTCAGCATATCGATCACATCTTCATCTTTATAGCTGACTTGAAACTGATTTTCAAACGGAAGGTCAACTGTTAAATCATCAACTCTTCTTGTAATTGCATCCTTTATCCGCTTAACGTCGATCTTTCCGTTTCGAGTAAGTGGAACTTGGGAAACCAACAGAACATGATCGGGATAACTCCGATAGTCCACATACTTTCTCAGCTTGGCTAGAAATGTTGGCACAGTGATTGCCTGATCATTAAGTTGAACAACGAGATATATTTCCCCAATGTAGTCAAAACACAAAGCCAGATTAACGAGCCTCGTGGCCTCGGTTCGATTTTCCACTTCAATTAGGTCAACGAAACGACCAAAGCGCTTCATCCGCATGTCATTACGTCCTTTGTAAATCACGCAGGGTGGCTCTCCCGGAATATTGGTCTCAACTATGTCACCCGTTGGTAGAAAATATGTCTTGAAACCGCCGATTTGTCGGACGTCAATTGGTATAATCTCACCGTTACACTCTCGCATAACTTTGCACAGTCGACCCACTGTAGCTGCAATTAAATTAAGAAACATTCATAAACCAGTGACCCGTAATTAAAAGATAGTTGAGTGGATTTAATCGTAAATAGAAAGAAGTATTTACTTGCATAGAGTGAAATATCCCCATTCATTTCCTTGCAGAAACTAAATCCGGAATCGGTTAGTAGAGTTGTAATTTGTGGCGCTGAATCGTCGAAATGAATTTGAGTCATGCTCAGCCAGCATGACATTTCAGTTACGCCGTATAGATTGAAGATCTTCAGTGAGTCCTCTCTTCCAAAGGGTACAACCGACCTTAAATAGTCCATATTCACAAAGGGCTCGCCACCCAGTGCAAGTACTCTTAATGGAGAGCCTATTCCAAATAACTTGCAAAGTTCAAGCCTGCTAAATCTTAGTAGAAGCGATGGGGTACATTGAAGCACTGTGATCTTGTGTGAAAGAAGGACTTTGGTAAGTAGCCTCGGGCTTAGTTTAAACCATCTAGGCACGTATACAATTTTCCCATTCGTGGCGAGCGCGAGGAACAACTCAACAATATGTGGATCGAATGTGACAGGAGAAGCTCCAAAGAAAACGTCAGTGAAGGTCAAATTCCATCTGGCTTTCAGATCCTTGATATTTGGGACAATCGAAGAGTGTGACACCAGAACTATTTTTGTGTTCCCGGTTGTGCCGGATGTCTTTATAGCGTACGCCCATTCGTATGATCCCATCGGAACAGCCAGCTTCTCCATTTTGCATTGAAGAATGTGCAGATGAAAATTAATAACGCGAGAATCCGGGGTCTGGTACTCATATGGAACTGATGACTTCAGATTTTTCCGTAGGTTGGGCTGTTTCTGTTTATATTCTGGCTCAGCAATAAAGTACTTGATATTAAGATGAGAGATAACGCAGATATGTTCGTTGAAGTCACTCTGGGAATCTACACAGTAGAATCCGCATCCTGCCTTGAGAATTCTAGTAAGATAATAGATAAGTAGTAATTACAATTACCACTGGTTTCCAACAAAATCCTTGAATTTAGTCAAAGAAGATAGTCAAGCATAGTGTTACCCCAAAAGTACTATAGGAAGGAGGCACGTCTGCTCCAGGGCAACACCAACTATCCCCTTAATCAGGCGCAGACGCTCTGCTAAAAGTTTAAAAATTCGCTCCGAGAAGTATTTCAGGTTCGCATGGGTAAGTACTTCTGAGCTGTTGCACAAGCCATCGTCGTAGACTACTGCTGGAAGATGAGTGGCGAAATTACAATCCAGGAGTTGATGTAAATAGGCAACTCCGGCTGATCGTGGTCTGTTGAGAGGCGGCCTGGTTCTGCAAAAAACAAAACAATTCAAACCAATTTCAATTTTAAAACTAGCTATTACAATTGTCACCCAAACTAAACCGTTCGATTGGAAAAGGGTTGACTAAAAAGTTTGATCAGATATACGATATACTTACCCTATTTCAACAGGTTCAGCCACAACGTTGATGTCTACGCTATTGTTAGAACCAATATTGGTTGAGTTCTGTTCGCTGTCAAACATTATAATTTGAAAATCGTTGAGTGTTGAGTCGCGAAAGAATCCAGGGTCAATTGGAACGAGATCTGGAAATAATAAACAGTTTTGTAAACAATATTGAAGCTGGCCTCGTTCACCACAATATACAGCATGTTTCAAAAAAGACCTTTGTTTTTCCTTTTTCAAAAATAACAAGGAAAAATAAAACCTATGTTGCAGCCAGGTAATTAATTACTTTATAGAATTTGTCCAGATTTATTATACATACCTTTTCAACTTAGTAGACAAAGAACTTGACGCGGAATAAACTTTTTCATGATTTTGTATCAGGTGGTAATTAGATAGAATCAGTAAATATTTTAATTAATCATATCAATCCATTGAAATAATAGTTCTAACTGACTGTAACACACGTTGCAAGGAATTTGACTATTTTGTTATGACAAAACCTGGTTAGGTTTGTCGGTGAAACTAACTGAGATGAGTCACGGCTTCTGTGCCTGCAAACTACGTATACGAAGTATCTCAGTCGAAGTTCCTAGACAAGGTTAGGTGGCCAGTGGCCCGTCTCTTTGGAAACATGCTGTATACTGTCATGCTTAAACGCACACATTGACTTTAACACATGATTAATTCATAATTCTCAATCGATAGAACATAAGTACATAAAGATTCCTCTTACATCTTAGCTTATAGCAAAAAATCATTTTGGAAATTCTGATGAACGATAAAACATAGAAAGGCAAAAGACTAACCAAACCCTCATATCACACACCACAACAGCCAGTTGCTGTCAGTAGAGTCCACGTCCAACGTCTAGTCGCTCGTCGCTCACAATCACAATCACAGCTCACCAAAATGTCAAATGTCAAATATATCAGGAAGAAGTGAAGATGGAAGAACTTCCGAGCACGAGGCATGTATGACACAGTAATGCCCGACAAGTTTAGATCCGAAATCGGCTTTGAACCTTGAACCTTAGTCTTACCCGTTCCTCTTCCGAACCCAACTTACCGCTTCTTCTGATTTAGAGACCGCATATCTTCATCCTAGTCATATTTATGGTATGTTGCACCCGACTCTTGACCAGTCTACTTACCGAATTTTGTAGTATAGAGTTCTTCAGACAGCTTTAGTGATAGATATGGCATCTATTCACTGTTCATGTCTGCCAAGTTACAAGCCAAATTGCAGATTTTTATTTATAACAACATTTATAAAAATAACAACTTGGATGGCGCCCTTGAGGTTTTTATAAACCGTCCTCCCAATTTTGCAACTGCTAGAGACATGCACCTCGTCTTTCGCTCAAACAAATTTCTATTTCTATAATGTTTCCCACTTATTTTCTAGTATTTCATATTCTTATTCGTACAGGTACAGTGTACACTAATATATTTACTATTACAGAAATGTATTTAAAAATCAGCACTAATTCTGTGGCAGAGATTGGAATCTCTCTTAGATATACTTTTGCATTTGAGGTACACGGTACGGGGAACGGTAGATTTGAGGCACAGTAGATTGAAATTGTAAACCTGCGATATGTAAATTATATAAGTTTTCTTAACTAAAACCTTTTATTGGAATCTGAGTCTGCTCGTGTACACCTAATGCGAATCCCTACGGAACAGCGATATTTATAGTGAATTAAACGGGCTACAGCTGCAGCCATGTAATAGCCAATGAGCATAAAATGAACAGTCAAGAATAGGGATCCATCAGAAATCCGGACGAAATTTGGCATCCGGTTCCGGTTCCGGCCAATTTTCAAAATATCCGGCCGGAATCGAAAAAAAAATGAAATACTCATAATTATGAAGAATACTAATTTAAATCGTACAGAATTTAATCGTCGACAAATTCGGCCGGATTTAATAGTAGAAATCCGGTCATAGATCCGGCCGGATGCCGGATTTCGAATTTTTGATTCGGTTCCGGCACCGGTTCTGGCCATTTTGGCTTAATATCCGGCCGGAATATTTTTTTTTAATTGATTATGATTGTGAAAAATGATTTTGCAAATCTTACAGCCTAAGACCGAAAAAGTTTCCGGCCTGAATTGAAAGTAAGAATCCGGCATAAATCCGGCCGGATGCTGGATTTTGAATTTGTGATCCGGTTCCGGTTCCGGTTCCGACCGGATGCAAAAAAGTGAAAGCGGTGCATGCCTAGTCAAGAATATAGATTTAGTCGCAGGGTTAGTTTGAATCCGGAATAAAACATTTAGATCTTAATCTCGATAGGAATATTTTGAATCCAACGATCAGCTCAGGATTTATTCATCCGTTACGAATATATGTTTTTGTATTGAATGTAACTATATGAAACTCATGAATGAGCTTAAATTAATCAATCATTCGATCAAGGGCTTTACGAGTTGCTCTGCTTCTGATATACTAAAATATAAGCTTCGAATCGAACCCCAAAATCGCAGAGGGTATTGCCACTTGCCACAGCCTGCATAGGCTAAGTTTATGTTATGCTTCGTATCAACATCCGCCTATACATTCTACATTCATGTTTCTTGTAATTACTCTTTTAATTCCAATTTCAAATTGTGCACTTGACACAGTTGGTTTAATAGTTTATTTTCTGGAAATAACACGATTTACCAGTGGGGGAATCTTCATAATTAATATGACATCATGGAGAAACTACGGCTGTTGTGTTGCGTGTTTATTAAGCAAGTAACCGTGTGTGTGTTGTAGTTTTTGCACAAATCTAAGTTTCTTTTGCTACACCCGCGTTATTCATCTGCTTTTGAAAATCCCGACAATACACTTTTTCATAGCCGCAGCAGCAGCAGCAGTAGCAGTAGTGTTGTGGTGCAGTGTGTGCGGTGAAAGCACGGTGAAAGTTTATTTCTGGGGATTTCAGATTTGGATTTTGTTGTTTCTTGGTGCAGGTGCTGCTATTTGCTACACCTTACGCTAACTACAGTTGTTAGTAAAACAATACAATTGATGCTGATGCTGGCCTGACCCCTCCGCCAGTCATCGCTGACCACCACTGACCACCACCACCCATTCACTCCTGTTTCTTGTTATTGATTGACTGTTTGTCTTGGAAAGGTCAAAGGTTAGTCTTTTATACATAGCTAAACTTTAGCACTGACACTGACACTTAACAGTAGTTAATGTTTTCAATTGACATATGATGTGACTATCAACTATTGCATATTGGGCTAGAATTACTCTCAAAACTTCTCGTAAAAGTCAAAACTGCAACTTTTAAACATTCAACGCTTGAAGTTACTTATGACCTACATATTATCTTGATTTTTAAATATTTGTTCTCGTAAAGCCAAACGTAGTATGTGGACGTATATCAATGATTACAATATATACAGCTCTATCTCACATCTACATATTTCATATCTTTTATGGTTTATGAAGGTTCGGTATGGCTGCAAGTGCCAAATCCCTCTTTCCGCCTAACAGATTTAGGCCTTGGTCTGGAAAGGCCCGTAAGGCTGTCGCTAAATTGCCTCGACCCTATCAAACGTTTTATACAGAGTGGAAGGAAGAGGAAGGGACGCCAGTTCATTGGATACCTCGTAAAATTAAATGGGAAAGATTGCCAAGAACAGGAGAAGTGTAAGTATCAAACACCAAATATATACACTTGATGAGTAAGAATAATACTAATATAGATGAAATTAAATCGTGTAGGAAGCGGGTACAAGATCGGCCTATTCCAGTAGACTACCCCCATCAGATGCATGAAGGAATATGGGGTGGAGAGGGCGTCATTGACGGAAAAGTCAAGAAGAGAAAGTACCAAGTTCCTGTTCCCAGATATTGGACTCCGAATCTCCAGAAAACGGTTGTTTATAGTGAAATTTTGGACAAATACTTCTCGTTAATTGTGACGGAGCGAGCACTTCGACTCATTGATGAACATCATGGATTGGACGCCTACCTTCTCCAGGTAATATTGAATTGCCAAATACAATTGAAAAAGGTCTCAAGGTACTTACAAACGAACTTCCATTTTATTCAGAATCCGGCCTGTGAGCTCAAGTCCTTGTTGGCGCTCAAACTGAAGAAAAAGCTTCTATTAGCTTTGGTTCAGAAGGATTTCGCTCCAAACGATCCTGCGAAGCAGGAGGAGTTGCTAGACAAATACAAGGACCACTTGAAACCGGTGAAACAATATTTAATACAGACTTCTTTATGCTCCTTTATTTTCAAAACCCGGAATAATACCTAATGTTCCGTCGTTTCAGCTCGAGGAACTCGAGTGGTATGGCCTAAGCATTAGTGAAGCTCAAGCCAAATACCAAAATCAGTTAGAAGCAGCACACAAGAGCTCAATTGTTCCTCTCAAACACAAGTTGCGACTAGAGCTAATCAACAGACTAAAAGAACAGGAGTTATTGGCAAGTCAGAAGCCAGAGGATGCTGAATCTACCGAGCAATTGGCGTAAGTTTATAGAATTTTTGAACTCTGGTGAGAAAGTAGCCACTTTTGTAAACTTTAATTGTCCTTAATTTCAGCGGAGTGACAAACTGGCTCTCAAATCTAAACCCATTTTCAAAACCCGCCGGTGTTGATGAGAAGACCCGTAAATCTTAGTCAGCTGGTAACTCTCAGTTGCTTGGCAGTTATGCATCATTCGTGTCTTGAGCGTGGAGTGCTTGTCGAATAAGTAGTTATGCATACTTAGACTTTTTGTAAATATATATTTCGGTATTAGTAAAATTGACTCATTTTACTGTGTGGACTAAACAACAATATAACTCAGTATTCAGTTTATTGCGGTAATTTACTTATTTCTCGTCTGATTTCAAATTCTGACTTCATACGACTACATCAGATTCGCGTTCTTCATAAATAACTGGAAACAAAGTGACAGGAAGTACATTTTCTAATGAGGAGCTAAAGACATAAGTTTGTATAAGTTACACAAGTGCAATGTAATATGCGACGCTAAATCTCGACTGCATGCAGCCCGGTTTGGCAACTGGAAGAAAGTTAAATTCGAAGTCTTTACGATACGACAGTAAGAGATTCTATGTAAATATTGGATCGTGAGTATTCTTATTCCGAGTATTCTTAGGAATTTTCTATGTTTGAAACGATAAAATGCAATTTGATTAAGCAATGTTGCAATCTACTTGTCCATCCTTTGGTAAACAATTCAGGGTTTGAGCAACGGCACGAACAAGGTAGGTCATAGTTCCATAACATCCTGACGGAGCACTGTCGTAAAAGTGTTGACATACACCTGCAGCACCACCGCAAATTAAACTGGTTGGTACTGCTGCGCCTTCCTCCTTCACTTTGGCACAACATAGTGTTGCATCTCCGTTGACTTTCATCTAGTAAAGAGAAGGAATTTAGTACAGATCAAGCTATATAGATTACAGATTTTAAAGATGAAATTATCCGTACCTGATCCTGCAAAAATATTTGATTTCCAGTATGAACCAGCTGTTCCACCTGCAACGTGTCACCCAGACAAGGGGCTAAGTTGTGCTCAACCACTAAGGTTAAGACCATCAGAGCTTCAACCACAAGTTGTCGGTATTCAGGTTGGGATATTGTATTCAAAACTGCTTCAACTCGTAGAGCAAACTTTAGTTCCCCAGACGTCATCTAAGGATTCAACATTTGATTAGAAAATGTAGGAACCAAGCATATTGAATTAGAACTTCTGAGGAAATTCGTAAACAAGTTACTTACCTCCTGCGTCAGACTGTTAAGTAAGACTTTCTTATTGATCGCCAGACCTTGACACTAAATAAGAAATAAATTATTCATTATGAGCATCAATCTTGCATTTCAATAATAATTAAAGTACGAGGGCATTGTTTCATTAATTTTGATAATTTTTTGAAAAGCTGTGAAACACTGGAATAGGAAAAAAGCTGGCTGAAGGTTTCACCAAAAAAAAAAATACCTAAGTTACATTACGGCAGCAAATTGGGTAAAAATATTCATTAAAAATTAAAAAATTCAAAATCTTTGCCTTTGCATGTTTTTTGCTAAATCAAAATTAAACAGATATGGACCAACATGTTTTGGCCAAAATTGCAAAACAATTTGCCAAGTACGATACTTTTCAAATCACCCAAAAGCTATTTTTTCTGTAATTTGTTGTAAATTCGGTAAAACCGAAAAAGTAGCTAGCCATCAACCCATGAAAAAAGCATATTCTAAAACAGGTATGTATTGTCTTCAAGTTAGCGTATCAACGACTAAAAAAAGTTGAAACTTTAAAAATAAAATTTTTGGCCTGAAAAATTGGGAGAAAAAATTGGACTAGAATTGCAATAAAAGGTTTCCAGTTGGATATTTTTGCCTAATTTGTTGCTTATTAACTTAAGCATTTCTTTAACTGTGTTGAAAGTTTCAGCCCAATTCATTCATTTCTGTCTGTTCTACAGTTTTTCAAAAAATAATCAATTAAACAGCTGCCGTACCCTACACAGTCTTCAGTAGAGCATCACTCACCCGTTCCAGGACGGACCAGACCCTTGGATAAAAATTCCGTGGTACACGATTAAGTGCTCCATCGAGTCTTCGTCTTCTAAGCCACTGGCCCTGCTGCTTCTCTGCATCCGTTTGTTCAGGAGTAGACGTGTCTGTCCCGAACAGAGTGTCGATGTGAACCTGTTCCATAATTAAATGTTTATAAATTGAGCAACACTCTAGGTATGAGTTGAATACAGATTGATCAGAGTGTCTTGCCTTACTTTGCTAACCTTCGTCGATTTCGTGCTAATGACAGAGTGATGGCTCAATGTATGGCCAGTTCTGAATGCTGAAACAAGAATTTAATACTTGGGTTAAGCTTCTTCAAAGTAGGTGATACCATTAATTACTTTTATGAATCATAACTAACATGTGCTGACAGCAAATTCCTTGCCACTCATAATATGATACAAAAGGTTCTTCATCTCAAATGGTGATAAATTGAGGAGATGCTCCGAAGCATCGTCAGCATCACACTTCAGTGTGCGTGCCAACTCCGTGGCCATAACCTGAATATAATAAAAAAAAAGTCAAATCTGCAGAATATAGTTTAATAATTACTTAAACACCAACCTGTATAATTAAACCAACTCGGAGTCTCAGCATTTCCAGGAAGAGTTGCGGTTCCGTTCTTATAAACATGGCCAAATATACCAGCAACTCCTTCAATAGAAGAATAATAATTGTTAGATGCAGTGCTCAGACATTTAATCGACGCGGAATTACGAGGGTTGTTTCATTAATTCTGAACGATTTTGAAAAAGCTGTAAAACGTAAACAAATGAATGACTTAGGCTAAAACTTTCACAGCAGGTTAAGAAATCACTAAGATTATAGCAAAAAAATTGGGTAGCAGTTTCCATATAGACAGTTTTTACCACACTTTTAGTAGAAAACGATTTTTTTATTAAAAGAATCTTTGCCGCTGCCTTTTTTTTCCAAAATTTTCCAAAATTGAGTAATTTGGACTACCCTGTTTTTGGTTGAAAACTATATTCCAAGAATTGTATTGTCTTTACGGTAGCGCATCAACGATTACTCTAATGCACAAGGAAAATCAGAGAAAAAAAAAATTCAAAAAGAAAAGTAAAAAAACTGTTTCGAAAAGATGAGATTTTTTTTTGACTTAAATTGTAATAAAAACTGTCCATACGGATATTGTTACCCAATTTTTTACTGAAATTTAATTTAGTTATTACTTTAAATGCTCTGAAAGTTTCAGCCCAATTCGTTCACTTGTTTGCGTTTTACAACTCTTCCAAAATCTGTCAAAATGAATGAAACAACCCTCGTAGTATTCTTTTTGTTTGTCTTGCCTGTGTCAACATGGCAGTACTTTCATCATCTCCATAAGCATTATGAATAATTTGCCGGAGTTCGTTTTCTGGAAGAGGTCCAGTGATTGTCTTTTCATGATTTGGAGGCATTCCAACAGTAACTTGTTTTTGTCTAACGAGCAAATCTGTGACTGCTTTAGCCAAGTCCTCCACTCGTTTACCCAACATACCTACACAGTTCAAGGAATCATTCGTGTGTCAAAAACGGATAAACACATACAAACGTATTCTTCTTCTATTGTACCTGCCGTATGACGAACTAATCCCCACAGCTTCTGTTGACACGCCTTATCGTAGAGTCCTTTGAGAAGATCCTTTACAGTGACAGATGTGTCTTGTTCGTCCAAGCCTGTAAATTATATGACCACGTCGAATACCTTCTTCTCAATTCATCTCCGGCCAAAGGTCAAACTACTGATACTGAGCTCACCAGTGCAGTACTCCAGGCCATGAGACCCTACCAAATAATGCAGAATGTCACCCTGTTCCTCCAATTGTTCCGTCTCGCGTAACATTGAAAGCAGCTCATCCACTTCTGTATTTTCATATTGAGCATCAGACTGAGTCCTGTTGAAAAAACAAGTAAAATACATATTTGCAGAATAACATAAAGTCAAATGCAAATTACCATCGACCACTTCCACTGAATCAATTAATGAAGTAGTTCAGAGTTTGCGTGTTAAACAGAATGTTCAATGTTCATCAATTAACCAAATCACTATCATAGCACACAAACGTTAGCCTTATAAACTCACCTGTGCCTTGGGATCGGTGTCCAAATCGGCACTCCAACCTTTGGCAGTGGCGGAGGAGAAGGACTTCGTGTACCAGTATCGTCATCCTCAGAAATTGCACGTTTCTCAGGTGATTTTTCCTTGCCAGATACTACAATCGGCGGTGTCACTCGTCGCTGTTCTTTCCATCCAACTTTCTCCTCTGTTGAATAATAAATTCATATTCAAAACGATCAAATTTTTTTGTTTATAACAAAAAAATTAAATTAAATTTTAAAGGCACCTCTGTAAATTGACCGTGTGCGCTTAATCGTTCCTCTTAGCGAAAGTCGTCGAACAGCAGTCCCTGCTCTGTGGCCAAGCTTGGCCGCAAATCGAGGTTTGGGCGCCGCTGGCACTTTGGACCTGTACGCCAGTGACTTTTGCAAATGCTCTTCCAAGTATTCCTGCACACCTGGATTGAGCTCTAAAATGTGAAAATATAAATAAAGCATCATATTCAAAATATTTATTGGGAAACGTAATTGTAATTTTTGCGTCAACAAAGATACAGAAAAACCAGGCTAATTTCCCAGGCTAATCTTTAAATGTTCATTTAATCAAGTAAGCGCGCGCTTAAAATAAAATAATGAAGAACAACGTGTTGTAAGTCTTTGAGACCGTTTACGAAAATCTAACCTAACTTGAACTTGATAGAAATGAATCTGAAGAAATCGCTTGGGAAATTAGCCTGGCTTTTCTATATTTTTGGTGACGCAGTAATGTTTTCCCTTCGGAAACTAAATTCATGTGTCATACTTTCGGGATTCCCGTCTTCAACACTTCCTAGGAAACTCAAGTTGGTTATGCAGGATGTTGTCAGAAAATCTTGAAGGTATCCCAAGGACACTCTAGAATAAAAGCAAATATGTTTACGCAAGTTGTCATTGCCACTAAAGCTCGGCATCAAAGAAAGTTCAATTTCTTCGGATAGAGATCACTCACCGTGTACCGACCGTGTACCCACTTCGTAACTTCTTGATGGTTGTGATGATTGACATTGGGATCTTTCCATCCTCTGCAATCATACGGTCTCAATTTTAAGTTAAACCCAAAGCATATTCAGATTCAGAATATACTAAACATAGAAAGTACAGTACTTTAGCCAAATGCATTAGTATAACTGCTAAAGCACCAGAATATTATATATTAGATTAGTTTTCAGAACATGCAACATAGTTCGTTTGAAAGCTTGAAGAGTGTGTTTTTGAATTTGAAATCCGATAGTTAAACTCGTGCAATCCATTAAACTGATATTTTGAATCAAAATCTACTGAAGGAGAGGTAATTTGAATTACCTTTCATTTGACTCGACCTAAGGACAAAAGTGAAGGTAGGTCTGCCAAGAAAGCTGCTCCAATTGTTAGTAAGAAAAGCCAAGTCATTGACGAAATTGTGCGCTAGCACTGCCGAGTCATACATCATGTAATGTTCTTCCAAGTCTAAGCTCTGTGTCAAATTACATGGACCCAATAATTATAAGTAATCCCGCAAAAAATCGTATTTACAAGAACATTTCAAAATAAGATTTATAAAATTAAAGCACAAAACAAAAACACTTTTCACCAGCCTACATTTAGAAAGTTACGAGGGTTGTTTCATTTATTTGTAGCCATTTTGGAAAAGTTAAGCAGACAAAAAGAATGGAATTTGGCTGAAGCTTTCACCCCATGTAAAGCAATAACTACGTTACTTTCGCACAAAATTGGGTAAAAATGTCCGCAGGGAAAGTTATAATTGCAATTGTAGTCTAGCGGCGCTTATTCATAAAAAAATTCAAAGGTTCAAAATATTGACCTCAGCATATTTTTCCATACTTTTTTCAGCACTTGAGCAGATACGGACTTCCATGTTTCTGGTAAAAGTTTTAAAAGATTCTACAAAGTAGGGTGGTCGAAGTACTAAGTTATTTTATAGATCCCTCAAAAGCGAAACTTTTCATGTTATTATTTTTAAAAACCTGTGAAAATGAAATGTCTGGGATTCAACTCATTAAAATCTAAGTATATTTTAAGAATTCAATTCATTACTGCAAATGCAAAGAAAAACGAGCAAAAAAAAATGTAAAGAAAAAAAGTTATAAAATTGTTCTGAAAAATGGGGGGGGGGGGATGTTCGACTAAAATTGTAATAAAAACTGTCCATATCGATATAAAACTCAATTCTTTGCTGCAATGTAACGCCTAGGTATTGCCTCAAATGTAGTAAAAGTTTCAGCCCAATTCGTTCATTTTTGTATGTTTCGCAGCTTCTCCAAAATAGCTCCAAATTAATGAAACAACGGGTATACACGGACTATAAACCCCCCAATTTATTTTTTTATTTATTAATGAAACAACCCTCGTATTGTGCGTCCGATCCTAAGAACGACCTGGCCGATCCCATTCCTAGCAAGAAAAAATTAATAACACTTGCCGAACACTGCAGGCCGCTTTCTCGCAGTACTCCCTGCTACGAATCTGGCATGTTGCTCGAGAGCCAAAATCATGCACGGGAATTAACATGCCAGATTCGTAGCAGGGACTATTGCGAAGAAGCGGCCTGCAGTGTTCGGCAATTGTTATTAGTTTTTTCTTGCTAGGAATTGGATCGACCAGGTCGTTCTTAGGATCGGATGCACAATATATCTGACCTCAATCCCCTCAAAATGTAACCCTTAGTTGTACGAAGTGTTAATTCCTGTCAAGTGGGACAATAACCAATTTGTGATTGAGCGCATGCATGAAAGATTAAAATAAGTGGCGTTCCCGCTGCACAAACATGCTATGCTCTTCGGGTCACGTGACAAATTAGTCGATCATACAAAGATCGAAGAGACATTTAGAATAAATAAAGATCCACGAAAATGCTGAGGCAGAAGCCATAGTTTTGCTTATGCGTGTTAGTTGTATCCAGAATTATAATTTGGAGTTTTGAATTCCAACCTAAATGAATCTGTCTGAAAGTGAAGACGACTAAAGGCCGTCCTAGGACATTTTGCCAGGATGATTTGAGAAAATTGAGCTCATTCTTAAAGTTGTCAATCATCAACTCATAGTCAGAGGCGATGTAAAATCTCTGCTGGTCCATCAACTACTCTCAAAAATAATAGAAAAAAAGAAAAGAAAGCTAACTACAATATATATTGGGTAACTGAAAAGCATTTAAAACGTTTCTAAATGATATTTGATAACTTGTAACTTGATAATTTAATTATATTATTGTACCTGAGGAGTAAACGCAAATATACGGTCTTGAAGCGAGTATAATTTACTCGTGCACAAAATTCCAACATCACGCGATTTACGGCCGGAAAGCATCAGCTTCTTATTTCGACCTGAAATAATTCACGTGTTTGGATAAACTTAGCATGCTGATGTAATTTTCAGCAAACATAGGCTTACCCAAGTAAGCATACAAGTGACTGAGGACACGCGCTGGTTGAATTTCAATTGGAGCCACCTCCGCAATTGTCTGAACTTGAATGTCAAAAATCTTTAGCTTCTCTTGAATCTCAGCATCTTCAGCTAAGATTACGACCTAAATAAATCACAAAACAGGATAAATACGAGGGTTGTTCCATTGATTTTGAGAATTCTTTGAAAAGCTGTAAAACCGAAAAAATTGAATGAATCGGACTTAAACTTACACCACATTTAAAGTAATAACATAACCAAGTTACATTTCATCAAAAAATTGGGTACAAATTTATACCGCCTGTCTCAAAAATGACTGACACCCTTTGTTTATTTTTCTTGAAAATAACAATGAAAATAAATATTGTGT
>JAQFXZ010000277.1:0-23063 GCA_034694025.1 Ceratophysella scotica | reverse complement strand
TCGGCAAGTTGAGCACTTTGCGTCCAACCGCGGAAAAAGAGGGTTTGAATCTCGGGCGTAGAAGATTTTCCTCCGACGTTAAGCGTGTGTTGGCGATTCCTTAGTGTTTTGGGAGAAATTTATTATTTAAAAAAATACGCAAATTAACACAAACCCTGCTTTGAATGTAATTTTTAATAGTGTATTACGAGATTGAACTAAAGAGTTTATAATAGCTTTGCTTACATGGTGTTCCATATTTCCGTGGAATGTATAATTGATTTTTTCATTCTAGTTCTGTGAATTGGTATTAAAATAATCAATTTTTCTCATGCGATGATACCACATACACAATCCATCGAAACAAACAATTACAAGCAAATAAACAATACGGCAACGAGCCACGAAAGTTTAATTCTAAATCTGCAAAATATCTACATCATTCAATTGATTTGGTAAAATGTATTCAAACAACGCTCACTTGTTCTTGCTTATGCAGTGTTTTGTGTTTGGCCAAACTGTATCAGAAGATCAACTACTTGCTGAACCTCAAGAGGTTCCTTCCACGAACATTTCAAATGCTAAAGACCAGATTCATCGAAAAAATCTACAGCGGTTAACAGAATCCACAAGTCCCAAAGATGTCAAGTTTTTCGCATTTTCAAAGCAAACGTGAGTCTATTACATGAATATAATTTGCAGTAACTCCACTGTAGGAAACCCTAGTGATTTAAATTTCGATTTGCAAATCTTCTCATTTGCAGGAATGCAGCTAAGGGACTGCAAATAAAAATCGGACAAATAAAAACGCTTCAACGTGCTGGATTTGGGAAATCTAATAAGCTAGTTCTATTTGCAGAGGGTTTCCTGGGACACTACACTGACGAAACACCAATTAACATAACACAAGGTGAATTCACACATCAATTCAATTCTAATCTCTTATATACATTGCATTGTGCGTCCGTCCGTCTGTCCGTCTGTGTTCGCTTATCTCGACACTGGGAAGTGGTACAGGGTCAGCTGAGGTGTCAAACGCTTCGTACTGACTCAGGTAAGAAAATGAAGTATAGTTGATTCCAAGTGGATGACCTGGTGACCGCTAAGTGACCAAGGGCGGTTCTACATATGGGCCCGAAGGGGCCTTGGCCCCCCCTATGACCATAAAATTTATACTAGATATAATTGAAAATTAGAAATATTTATACACAAGATTTGCTCTTCCTTATGCTTTCATGCTGTCTGGTCCGAGAAAAATGAGCGCTGAACTGACGATATTGAGCATAGAACGTAGCGCTTCTCTCCTATTGATCTTTGTGTGCAAGAAAGAGAGGGATATTCGTCTTTTGAATTTATTCAAACCACTTTCTGAGACATTTTGAAATATCGAGTTGACCTAACATTTAATCAGTACTAAAAAAAATGAAACGTGGTACTCAACTCGATATTAGAACGATCTTTAAGAAAAGGCAGGAGGCTGCACATATTCACACGGCAGCTGGAGGTCCGATAATTCCTGTAGTTGGCCATTCTGAGTCAAACATTGCACATAAACAACGCAGGTAAATTAACAATTTGTAAAAACAACCCAATAAATACAAATTTGCATTCGTATCCCAGCACGACGTCAGGGAAAATTATATAGTTTGTTGACTATTTGTTTTACCGGGATTTTGACAGAAAAAATTTTAGATTGGAAGATAAAGAAGAACTTGGGACAAGTTAGGGGCTGAGAATCAGAAAATAGGAAAAGTTCATGAACGGTTTTAGAGTAAAGACAACATAGCTTATTCCAACAACTTAACCTAACCTAAATGACAATTAATTGTTTCTCGGAGGAACCTAACCTAATCGAGTACAAACTAAGCGTTCAGACCTTTAAGTAGTAATGTTTAGCTTAACTCTTTTTTTCTGGCTCTTTCTACGTGATTTATGTAAACGATGGTTGCTGACTATGAATGGCAATTAGTAACTAAAGCAAAAACTGGTGACTGTGAATGTTGGTGAGATTAGTTAGGAATTACTGTTCATTATTTGAAAATTGGTGAATATGCATCTAGCCAATGTGATATGATATAGGTTAGACAATTTTAGATTAGGTAAGTTGAAGATTTGAAGAACTACATCGGACAAGAATGTGTAAAATTGTCAGCTTTACACGTAAAATTCGTTTTTACTCGTGAGTGGTATCCGTTTTTTCTTGTTTTGTCACTAAGTATGCAAAATACCATCTTTGAATTTGATGGATAATTACTTCTTCAAGCAGGCCATCAAAATGTTCAGAAATGAGTTTTTGCAAATTGTAAATATGAAGACTATAAATAATTCCAAGCTAGTCGTACCTAATCGCTAAGGAGCGGGTTATGTGCACTAAAAAACCTCAAAATATGCGCGTATATATGCACTAAAAACCCCTGAAATATGCGCATATATGCATTAAAAAAAAACTCAAAATATGCGCATATATGCACTTAAAGAAACCTCAAAATATGCGCATATATATGCACTAAAAATCCCTGAAATATGCGCATATATTTACTTAAAACAGCTCAAAATTTGCGCATATATGCAATTAAAGAAACCTCAAAATATGCGCATATATATGCACTAAAAATCCCTGAAATATGCGCATATATGCACTTTAATTAATTTCAAAATATGCGCATATATATGCATTAAAAACCCCTGAAATATGCGCATATATGCACCTAAAGAAACTCAAAATATGTGCATATAAGCACTTTAAAAAATCAAAATATGCGCATATATGCACTAAAGCCTCAATATATGCCTTAATATGCTTATAGTAAACTTTAATCTATGCAGTCTTAGCCATATTTCAGCTAAAATATATGCAAAAATATGCAAATATATGCCGAAAACTACGAAATATTCAAATACGCTGTAAAACACCTAAATATGTCAGAGTATGTCAAATAAAAGACGATAATATTGGCTCGCACTGAAAAGATCCGTGGACTTCCAGCGCAAAAGTTCCAGTGCTCTCCAGGTAAAACACGCAAAAATGCCCAAAATATAGCACGCGTGCAAAATTTTGAGCATTTTTTGCCAAATTCTGGCATAAAAGGACAAAATATGCAAATGTATGCCTAAAACTACGAAATATGCATTTATGCCTTAAATCATTAAATATGCAAAAATATGCAAAATAAAAACGAATATTTCGGGTCACGCTGACATGATCCGTGGAGATCCAAAGTGTCAGATGTCCAGTGCCCTCCAGAAAAAACATGCAAAAATATGCAAAGCCGCTCCTTACTATTCGCATATCCTATAAAAATTTAGCCTATAAGGACACACGGGAAGACGTCAACGTAGTCCTCGTCGACTACGACAAGCTGTCCAATACAGATCTACCGTTTCCAATTAACTTCGCCTCGTACTTCCAAGTACTGAAGAATATTCGAACTGTTGGGAAAGTCGTTGCAATATTCATAGAATTCGTTTTGAAAGCGGGCTACTTGGAAGGCCTTGAGAAAGTTCATTTTATTGGTCATTCCATTGGAGCTCACGTTGGAGGCTCAGCTGGATATCAGACTGAAAAATTATTGGGCAAGAAAATCGGTCGAATTTCGGGTCTTGATCCTGCTGGGCCGTTCATGAATCTGCTGAAACCTAGTGATAGACTCACTGCAAACAAGGCCCTCTTCGTGGATGTGGTGCACACAGATATTGAGTTGTTTGGAACGCCAGCTGCACTGGGCACGATCGACTTTTATGCTAATGGAGGAATCGACGGTGCACAAAACCAGTGCTTGACGAACGGTACATCAGTTAACGAGTATTATGCAGAAAAAAACTCGTGGTTTGCTTAATCATATAAACGCATTCATGGTTCTTTATTTCAGTTGATTTAGACACAAACCCTATTTGCCCACATGAAATCGCGATGAACTACTTCCTTGAAAGTATTCGAGGCGCAAAGTACACTGGTTGTCCATGTGCAAGGAATAAAAAAAGTATTTCAAATCTAGTCCCATGCCCGCGTCCAAAGCTACACTGCCACTCACCTGCAATATTTGGAGAATTTGCCAATAACAAGTATGCATTTGTATATGTGATATAACGTTATAATTTTACTTATATATATTCCGATGTGAGCTAACCTATAATTGTAATTATTTCAGGTATAAGGGGAAGTACTACGTGGAAATTGAATAATCGACAAAACGGAATGTAAAAAATGGTAAAAATACCTTGAGAATTTAACAAATTTTTGATTTAACATTTGACCAAATACGATTTTTTATGTAATATGCGGTACGTCATTTGCATGCAAGTGCCTTCTTAGTAGATTTATACATGGCGGATAGATAAAAAAATGATTTAGAATTGTAAATATAGATAAAAAGCTTTGCCACGTTTTTCAGTGCAAAGTTTTACTATACTTTATAGTAAAGGCTCACTGTGGGACGACAGACATGAGAAAACAAAACTTAAAACAACTCCACATCTCTTCTTAATTTTAAATTACTTCGAGATGTCATTCAAATTTAACTTTATAGCAAACCAAAGTCAAATCCTGCGTCTGGATCTGGAAGGAAACCTGAGGGCTAAAGTTGCAGAACATTTGAGCCTCAAGTTTAAATTATTAATGTCTCTCACTAATTTCTCATTAATAATACCTTATGTATTAGGCGTTACCATACATTAGGTACGCTCTTTAACAGTAATTTCATATGGCTTGGGCGTAGCCACAAATGCAAATGCTTGTTCCAAGGACGGATTTCCAGCTGGAACGATTTGAAATCTTCTCATGATTTCCACGGTGAAAAGAAACAAGACGTCCATACTCCATCCTTCACCTATGCAACGTCTACCTCGAGTCCCAAACGCCAAAAGTTCTTCTCTCTTCTCAAATTTTGTTTCATCTGCGTTCAAAAATCGTTCAGGACGAAACTCTTCTGCATCCTTGCCCCAGATGTTAACAGAATGATGAATAGAGTAGAGATTAGCTGTGACGTAGGTTCCCTTTGGGATTGTGTAACCTCGGAGACTGACGTCTTTGTTCGACTCTCGAAACAGGTTCAGATTTGGTAGTGAGGCACAACGAAGAACTTCCATGAGAACCGCTTGGGTGTATGGCATTCTAGAATTGAATGTTGTTTTAGAAATCTAAATATATTTCTACAAATATTTAAACATCAATTTGCAATTGGCAAACCACTACCTTAGTTTATTGGCAAAAGCTGGTCGTCCATTTCTTCCGATGACGTTATCAATTTCTCTGTGAAGCTTTGCTTGTGCTTCTGTGTGCGTCGCTAGGTACAGAATTATCCACAACATTGCAGTTGAAGTTGATTCCGTCCCAGCCCCATAAAAATCCATTAAGCAGGCCGATAAAGATTTTCCTTTTAAAACAAATTTGATTGGCAATTGTAAAACCTTGCAAAATATTTGTTTGGATATTGGTTCAACGATTCAACGTACTTCCATTGCTTCCATAAAAACTGGAATTCGGATTCTTGGTTCCATGAATTTTCCTCAAATACTGAGCAATGAAATCCAGTTCCTCCAAATCCCCATCATTGTTTTCGTTTGCTTGACTATGCTTTAAAATCTGAGCATTTAGAAACTCCTTTACTGGAGCAAGGGCACTCTGCAGCTTTTTCCATCCGAGCAACTTCGGAAATCGCTGTGCTAACTTGGGAAATGCGAAAACCAGTGCTGTTGCGACCGCATCCTTGATAACCCTAAAATATTCATGTTTTCAGTAACTTCCGAATTTCATATTTTTATTGAATTGAATTTTCAGGTTACTCATTTTGTTGGTTCATAATACGCATTAAATAAGGATCATCTGGCTGAAATCGAGTTCCCCCCACAATTTGCCAAAGAGAATTCAACAAATAAAGTTGTAATCTTCTGCTAAGTGAAAATGGATTTCCATCTTGAGCCCTCATCCAGTCACATAGTTCAGTGACTTCGTGCAATATATAATCTTCCATTGCAAGGCTTCGGACTCCCAGTCCAACCAATTGCTGAAGGGCGAACGATCTTTGTTCCTTCCATACTTGACCATCAGCAAAGGCTATTCCTAAAATTATAAAAATTCTATTATTACATCTAAAATCAGGTCAAAAAGGCATAGGTTTAAAAGGAAAGGAAGATTTACAAGTAGCAAAATGATTTAAAAAGAAATAATGAAATTACAGATTGAATTATGCAACAAACTCTGCAAGATAATCTCCGATAAAAAAACTACACCAACGTTGGCAGATTAAATAAAATTTGGAATCTTAAATTTACTAAACTGAACACTTCGTGAAAGACCAAAAAATCAGCCCGAAAAATTAAGAAAGTCTAAAAGTAAAAATATCCCAAATTCATCCTCATCCTCATACGGGCCCATATTCCAGCATGAGAGATCCAAAAATGAGTAAGCTTACGTTAAAACACCCCATATTATACACCATATAGTACACTTAATGCACATGATCGTTGAGAATCACACTTTTGAAAATAATCACACCTCACTGTGATTTCGGATGTGATATTTGTGATCTTTTTTGTTTCCTATGATATTCTTCGGAAAACTATCACACTACGTTGGGTTTTTAACAAAATATTGCCATATTCAAAGGTAAGTCCTTCACATACCGGAAAACCTCCTATACCTCTATAGAGCAGGGGACCGCTTGACCGGTTTTAGGGTCTGAAGGACCCTAAAACTTTGGGGTGGTCAAATCAGGTTAGGCAAGACAAAAAACAAGCATTTTTGGTCCTTTAACACATATCAGACGCCGAAATTCCCAGATTGTTTGAATCTGAAGAAATTCCAGGGTCCCTGGGCGAATTCCAAACGCCGAAATTCCCAGATTGTTTGAATCTGAAGGAAATTCAGGGTCCCTGGGCGAATTTCAAAACGCCAAAGTTTCCAGATTCTTTGAATTAGAAGAAATTCCAGGGTCCTTGGGCGCATTCCAACCGCCGAAATTCTCAGCTGTTTTGAATCTGAAGCAATTCCAGGGTCCCTTGGCACAGACCCCAGAAATTTTCGATCCGGTGAAGTCGAAGGGATTTCAGATCCAATCCAATATGCACGCGTAAGTAAATCATCACCGCGCTGTATGTATGTTCTGGTCACACTTCAAACCTACTGAATATAATCGGAAAATAGGCCAAAAATGAGAATATGACTCAAAATCTCAAAAAATTCTTGCGCTCCGCGCAAAATATTGGGCTTTCAGTCCCTAATATGAGTCTATGTCAAATAAAAGGAACTTTGGTTTCCAAGTCTGTAGGACCTACGGGTATACACGGACTATAATCCCTCCATTATAATATTAGTCTATGTTTTTACGGAATTCCGATTTCGACCAGAACTGTCAGCTTGTGCATTTAAAAACAACTTGTAACAAGTCTAATTTTGAAGTTTTAGCATTCAGCCCTTCTTCCGTTGACCAGATTCCTAGAGCTGGCTCTGGTTTGCGTTAATTAACCTGGTTCAAAATTCCAATATGGTATTTTATCAAGAAATGGATCAATTTACGAATTTAAAAATACAGGCGCGAAAATGATTCCTGCAATATTACATTTATTTTGGAATCTCCCAAAAAAAATTTCGAAACTCTTTTTTTCCGGTACATACCCTTTGCCATTCGCCTTGGTACAAACCCTGATTGCTATACTTAAACATGAAGCAAGCGTTTGCTTTTGCTGTGCACACATTTGTATGAACACAATCGTTTTACAGGTGCAAACGTGAATTGTTTGTAGTGAAAACAAACTATTTTGACATGTCCGAAATAAGTGAAAAAATTTTTCCCTGCAATATTACATTCATTGCCAAATATTCCCAAAAAAATTGCGCGCGCTTGCGCGCGCAAATTTTTTTGGACTACCCTCAGATTTTCCTTAAAAATCGACCTCGAAGGACCCCTTCACCGAAATCCGAGGTTTTCTGGTATGGTCCTTCACCATATCCAATCACAGATATTCACGGAAAGTAACATACATAAAACAAAACACACGTTAAATCACACAAAATCGCAGTATATCGCACTGCCGTGGGTTTATATGAAACATGGTCATATTCAACTAAGGATAGTTTTCAGCAATAACAAATCACAGGCAATCATAGCAAATCATAGGAAATCATAGGACATAAATTATATCACAAATATCACATGAAATCACAGTTGTGTAATATCCCCCCCTCCCCCACTTAAAGTGGTATTCTTACTGACCCTGCGCATTAGGTGCCTGATTTGGTGGTCTGGGACATGTTTAAGAAAAAGTTGGCAGATTTGTATAATCTTTGTTTCAGCGGAGGCCTAATCTTTTCTAACCTCTCATGCTGGAATATGTGCCCATGTGACGATGAACGAAAGGAATACTAAATATGAAAAATCCGCATGATGTGAATCGTTGAGATCCTAATTTAAGTAGTACATTTAACGATTCCGCTAACTCATGAAGATTGCGTTATATTTTAATAATATTAAAAAAAATTAACAAATCACTAGATCATATATTGAATTCTTACCAAATTTTCCGTCGGAAGCTATACTGAAAGTCGCGCTTGATGGTCTTGTTAGAAAGCAGTCCATTGCCATAGCTTCTCTTACAATCCCGGGCTCATCAAGGACCACCACTCTGAAGCGTTTCATTACAACAAATCATATCCACCAAATATACAAACATAGGGCTGTCCCAGAAAGGATGACGGTTTGACGAGTAGCGTGTACAGGGTCGTTTATAACCTTTTACTAGCTTTGCATTTTATATACTACGACATCGCACCCAGTCATATGATTCACCAAATTGAAGACAATTTCATTGCGGATCTCATGGTGTAAAAATATTTAGCAGTCGGTTTCGAGCGACCGCTGCACAGCGCTAGATAGGCAAAAAAGAGGAAATCCGACTTGAACTCCACTCCAAAGGAATTCTTAACATCACACGCACTCATGTGACCTAACAAATGGAAGACAATTTCATTGGGCATATCATGGCATAAATTTGTAGCAATTAATATGTAGCAATCCCCTGCGAGCGACCGCTGCAGAATGACAGATTGAAAAAAAAAAGAATATAGCTCACAGCTTGCGATTTCATCCGCGAAGAGCAAAACTGCACAAAAGATGCATCACACAAGGTCAAACAACTCAGTTCAGGCCTCCCACGTTCTGAAAAATCATCAAAACAGTTGAGGTTCGCTAATAATTAAATTCTACATTTTTTTTCTGAGATACAGACTTTTGTGCAGCTCTTGCACGCAGGAGAGGTATAGTGACCTTTGGAGTGGAGCAAGATTGAGATTTTGGCTTTTTCTGCTATCAAGTGCTGTGCAGCGGTTACTCGCAAGCGCCTGCTAAATATTTTTTCTCTATGAGATCGGCAATGAAATTGTCTTCAACTAAGTGTATCACATGACTGGGTGCAATGTCGTAGTATATGAAATGCAAAGCTAGTAAAAGGTTATGAACGACCCTGTACTTGGACAGAAATCAAAATATACGATCAATACATAATGCAGGTAGAGGGGACGGTGCAATATTTTGAGGTTCAAGTTGTTCGGTTCCTAGCCGGGGCAGGCTTTACAACTAGTTTGTTTGGCTGTGCTTCGCCTATTAGGATAGCTCAGGTGCAATTTGTCTAATACTAAAGTTTCATTAATCTGCAAGAAAATTTTTACGTCTTTGCTCTCGCGCATGTACGGAACAAAGCTTTACCCTGGTGATTGAGTCCGGTGGTACTTTGAAGAGGTCATTCACCTCTAAATTACATTTGTCAACTGTTGAATGTGGGAGAACGGATATTCGAATTCACAAACAGCATAAAATGAGTTTAACTCACTACACCACAAAAGACAATCGGTCCCGGTCTTTTCCAGATGGTCCTGACCCACCCTACTACTAGGCGTAGCCCTGCCAAACAAACTAGTCGACAAGCCACAATGTTCCAAAAACATCCTATTTGTTTCGTAAAAACCTGGAAACCCTGGAAACTGCGAATTTTAAGTGGTATACGGCTTTGAAGTTCTTGGCCTGGAAGGGTCCTCGTTAAGGTGGAGTTCGCCCCAGAATGGTCGAGTGTTTGGTGTGGGGTTATTGCTGCCTAAATAGGTACCGTTCGCCGTTTGGTTCAGTTCTTCAAGAGGTAAAGAGTCAGCGTTGAGCCTCATACCGTCCAACTTAAGTCCGCCAAACATTCTAACATTCAAACACGTATTATGAAGTTGGGAATATCGAGCAGCAACTTTTGCGCAAAATTGTAAATAATATGGGGATTTGAAAGACAAGTAATACTGGCTGTAGTCTGAAGATTTTTTACAATAAAAATTTTCCCTGTTGGTTCAACACTTTCTAACTCTTGGTTACAGCACAAGTATGCCATTTTGCCAAGTGGTATAATTTTTTAAAAATACAGGAAATAAGCAACTTTTTCACTCTAATTGGTCAGAATAGCATCTGAACAAACCTGAAATGCCAAAGTCAGGGAAAGTATTTAAATTATTCCATTCAGGGGCAATTTGTTCCGCGACTAAAGGAGAGTTCGAATGCGATCAGCCGGTCACGTTTCGTAATTTTGTTTCATAGTTTCTAGATCGTGCAGGTGAAAAAAATGCGTGTTAAATTGAAGCCGAATAGTTAGTATAAAATGATTGGAATGGAGTGTTAGCTTATTTGGTGTCGGAGTGGAAAGTATAATGGGAATGGTGCCTCTCTTGGTTTAAGAGTGGAGGGCTTGAGTAGAGCGGTGACACTATTGCCGATCTATGCTTCAATTAGTATTTGGAAAAGGCTGTTGTATGAATAGTCCCAGCTTTCAAGACTAAATTCGTCAATATAATCCTAATTACTACGACGGCTACAATCTGTTCATGGTATTGGTCATGCACATGACCAAACACGTTTGCTTTTCAATCAGTTATCGTAGTAGTAGTGGTAGTAGTAGTAGTAGTCGTAGTCTTTGTCGTGCACATTTAAATCGAACCCAATAGGCTGATTCTCATATTCAATAACCAATAGGGTAATCGGAACTGAGATGTCCTCCTCCATCATTGCTAAACAGTATGCAAATAAACCCTTGTAAGGGATGTAGTAGGCTAGGCCTTGAAGTATATAATGCAGAATACAAATCTCGTATTTTATTTGAAACACGATGTTAAATACATGTTGAAAATATGATAGGGAACACAAATCTGCATTACAATTAATTATTCCGACAATTAGGAAATTTTGGAACTACCTAATGTATAATGCAGTTGCATTCACAGCACGACCTACTATTCCTATTTTGCATTTAGTTTTGAAGTTTGTAAAATAATACTTTCCCAAATAGCCAGTTACATTCGAGTCTTCTAAAAGATTTGCAATGACTGTTTGATCCAAAAGGCTTAAGAATTCTTAAATTCAATTTTTAATTTTACTTCAAATAAGGTATTTCATTTATCATTTTATAAACTTAAATTCAAAAATAAAAATTTATCGTGCATCTTCTGTAGTGTTATAAATTTCTACAATGCCAAACACTGCGGTGAATAATGTGTTGTCAGACAACAATTTGTTGTCCCTGCCAACATGTTCGTCCTTAGGTACCTGACTCTTAAACTGACAACAAACAAACTTTAAAGATTTTCAAATGACGAAACGGTTCATATTTTAGGAAACTGATACAAAATGTTACAATATTTTTCATTACATCGCGTTTATATATGCTCCTAGTACAGCGCAGGAACGCTGCTGATTGAATCGAGATACGCGACGTGCTCGATGAACAAGAAAATTCACATCTCACTAGTACTACTACTACTACTACTACGGACATTTCGAACGTATGGTCAGGCCTCCAGCCTGGCTATGCAAGACTGGCCTGACCAAAAAGGTAGGAACTGCAATAGGTTGACAGTTGACACGCATAACAAATTCCGAATACAGAAATTAAATTAATACTGGAAGTTTTTTACGAGTTTCCTTGTTTGCTGATTGTTCCTAGTAGGTTCTATTTAAAGCATATTTAATGACACCTAAATCATCTCATATAATATTTTGCAGTTTCCGTCCGTCCGTCCGTCCGTCCGTCTGTGTTCGCTGCGAATGGCATGGGATGAGAAGTGGAAAATAATACGGAGAAAATTCAAGGGACAAATTCAAGGGACAAATTCATTCATCTTGGGTTATAATAGAGCCAAGGTATTAGAAAATGGTAAAGGTTACGGGTTGAAGGGTAGTTGTTGATCAAAGGTCATGGATCGGGTCATATTTAAAAGTAAAAATGATCATTTTTTTACGGGCTGAATTTCTAAAAAATGAAAAGTTTGCATGGAAATGGTTTAAGATGAAAACACGGGGCGGTGAGGAGAAGAAACACAGAATTGGAAATGGTCACGGGTTGAAGAGAAAGGTCCATGGGTCACGGACGGGTTTAAGTTGAAAATAGAATAGAAAAACGTTATGCTTCAGAAGGAGTCAGGGTTTGTTTGGACGTGTGACAGAAAACGGGACGGGTTGAAAAGTTACGGGTTAAAAACCAGAAGCCACGTAATGGTCATGAACGGGTTTAGTACACTATGCATAAAAATAGAGTACTTAAATGTAATGGGCTGAAAAAGAAGAAAATAGGAAATCATGGAACGGGTTTAAGTTGAAATCAGGTATCGAGAAAATGTTATGGGTTGGAAAATAAGCAGGAATTTGGAACTTTTACGTTACGAGTCGAGCAGCAGAATTTGGGCAAAGTTCATGAACGGGTTTAAGTTGACAACAAGAGAGAATATAATAAACGAGTTGGTTAGGGATACAAGAAACGCGAAAAGTGACGGGTTGAAATAATATGCAGAAAATGAAAAGTGGTCATGGAACATGGTCAAGGTAGGAAATACGAAAAGGTATTGGAACAGGTTTAAGAGCGGTTAAAATGGATGACATGGTTTAAGATGAAATCAAATACAGAAAATTCGACGGGTTTAAATTGGATTCGAATGGCTCATTGGATTTCATAATCGCTTTGAATTCACTGCAAACTTGAGCAAAGTTCATGGAACGTTTGAGTCGAAAATCGGAAAAGAGAGTCGATGCAAAATGAATCATCCTGAAAAGAGGTCATTGGACGGGTTGCAATTTAAAATAAAAGGTACTTTAAGGATTTGGGAAAACGTACATTGTGGGTCATAGTGTACTTTTTTCCAAATCATAATTTATGATATGCAATGAAGATGTGTAATTTTTAACTCTGTCCAATACTCTACTAAATCATAAGCCACCCGTCCGTAGGACGGGCTTCAGCTAGTCTCTTATATATTTTGCAGTTTCCGTCCGTCCGCTTGTCCGTCCGTCCGTCTGTGTTCGCTTATCTCGACACTGGGAAGTGTTACAGAGTCAGCTGAGGTGTCAAAAGCTTCGTACTGATCCAGTGCAGCAAATGAAGTATAGTTGACCCCAATCGGTGGACCCCGTAACCCCTAAGTGACCCAAAAACCGCGAAGCGGTCAAAATGTGACTTTGCCTCCCGATTGGGAAATTGTAAGGGAGAAACACCTTTGTTCAATTAAAAAAAGGATAGTCATGAACTTTTTTGACCATCTGACCCCTGAGTGACCCAAAAACCGAAAAATCGACCAAAAATTAACAGGAATTCAAAGCAAAATACGGGTTGAAAAGTATAATTTCACAAAGGTCTTGGACGGGTTTAAGTTTGAAAAATAGCATAAGTGACTGTGAAATGAAGAGAATGAAAAATGGTAGAAAATTGTAACGGTCACGGGTTGATAGGCAGGTGTTGATCCAAGGTCATGGATTTGGTCACATTTGAAAATAGAAATGAACATGTATTTCACGGGCTGAATTTCTAAAAAAATGAACATATATGCCACGGGTTGAAGAGAAATGTCCATGAGTCATGGAAGGGTTTAAGTCGAAAATACAAAAGAAATATGCTATGTGTTAGAACGAGACAGGGTTTGTTGTGACCCTGTGACTGAAAATGGGACGGGTTGAAAAAGTTCTGGGTTAAGAATCAAAAGTAAAATAAACGTCATGGACGAGTTTAGTAAGCTATAAAAAAAGGAAGTAAATGTAACGGGCTGAAAATAAGAAGTTTTCATGGAACACGGGTTTAAGTTGAAATCAGATATTGAGAAAATGTGACGGGTTGGAAAAACAGCTAGAATTTGGAAGTGTTGCGAGTCGAGGAACAGAAACTGGTCAAAGTTCATGAACGGGTTTAAATTGAATATATGAGAAAATAATATAGAACGGGTTGGAGAGAGATACAAAAAATGCGAAAAGTGACGGGTTGAATTGAAATCCAGAAAATGAAAAGTGGTAAGATTAGGAAATAAAAAAAGGTATTGGAACGGGTTTAAGAACGTTTAAATGGCTTATATGGTTTAAGATGAAATAAAACGCAGAAAGTTTGACGGGTTGAAAAAGAAGTAAGAAGACCTTCGTTGAGATGCAAACTTGAGCTAAGGTCATGGAACGCTTGAGTTGAAAATAGGAAAAAGTAATCGCCGATGATTGAAATGAATATCTAGAGAAGAGGTCATGCGTCGGGTTGCAGTTTAGAATAAAAGATGCTTAAATGATTTGGAAAAACGTACATTATGAGTCACAATGATAATGATAATGTACTTTCTCCCAAATCTTAACTTACAATATGTGTAATTTTAAATTCTGTTCAATACCTACTCTAAATTATATGTCCTCCGTCCGTCGGACGGGCTTTAGCTAGTTTTGACATAATCTCATACACACTCACCATCACCAAAGGTCATTCTTTCTGCGACAGCCCTCTACGTCGCTAGCATCTAACCAACACGGCCAGGTAAAAGCTTAATTCATTTACAAATGATTTCTCTGCTTGAATTCAAAACAATTCCTAAGGCTTTCACACGATCTCTGCTCCACAATGGTTGTACTTGAATTCTGTGATTTATATCTATTCTGATGAAAGGACTAGTATCAAAAACTTACAACTGTCCACCCAATTTGACAGTAAAAATTGGTCCATATATCTTTCCCAGTTCCATAAGTCGGAGCGGGGCTTTGTCACGTATTGTGAGCAGGTTTCCAAGTAGCGGGAGACCACGGGGTCCAGGTGGATATTTAAGGAATTTTCTCCATGTTTTATATTTTAAGTAACATATGCTCAAAATCAAAGCCATCAAGAGATAAAATCCTGAATCCATGTTTGTTTAATTTCTGCAACAATTTAAAAATGTATAATGGTATGAATTTTTATTTGATACGCTGATTGGAGACAATTTTACCACCAGCTTGTTACAACCTGTTCCCTAATGCTCACTTCAATTGTGATCTGTGCCACTAGAAATCGTTACGGCTAAAATGTGTCTGAAGTCAAAGTGAAAGGAATGCTTAAACCGTATTCTCGATTGATGTTATGGTCAACTTTATACAAGTTGTGTATTTTCAAATCGATTTTATATCGTACTTGTCAGAAATAAGCTAATATTTAAAAAAAAAAAACAAGTTTTTAAACATATAATAAACTTAGAAATTAAGACATTTCTTTATTTTGCTCTTTGTTTTCTACTGTAGGGTATGGCCGTAAATCCTGATAATTATCAATCCATCTATACAACTCGAATATACACTCATATTTACAATGGCGTAAATTGCTTACATGCTGATTTAACGTCGTCACAATCGTTCTTCGGTTCTTAGCGCTAAAGATGAGCGGATTTGGATTGGAGCAATAACCGAAAATGTATTTGTAATAGTTTCTATTTACACACGGTTTTAAACAATGTTTGCTTGGTTGTACTAGAACAAAACATGGAAGTGATTCAATATGTCTTTTGAAGCTTGAAAACGTGGGCGGAGTTTGTGCACACACTAGCGATTGTTGGATTTATGTGTTAACACGGTAAGAGGACAACCATGGTTATCTCATAATTCAATAGTGCACAACAAACAGCACTGATGGAAGTACTTTTATTTATTCATTGTAACGGATATGAGTATGACTGTGTGAGGCAGGGTTCCGACTTTTATGATTTAAATCAGCAATGTTAATAATCTTAACCTATGATATTAATGATTTTAATCACCAAGCAATTCATGATTAACCCTAGAAAAACTATTCTTTTTCTTTACTCATGGCCGGCTGTAGCTGAATAAAAGTTGATCACCACTTAACATGTGGATGTGCCTGTATAACGTATGAACTAGTGATTGCAATCCCGGGATTTCGGGATCCCGGACCTTTTTGACGGGATTCTGATCCAGGGATTTAAGCTCCAGATCTCGGGATCCCGAATCATTAAAATTGGGTAAATTTGATGCAAAACATTTGATTAAGTACCGTTGTGGGCTTGCATAAGCCTTAATTGAGAGATAGCAGAACAGAACCAATATCACAGGGTTAGCTGTACCGCGTACATACGGAATGCAAACCAAGTTTGTAGTTCCAAATAGAGAAGACTAATTGATCGCTGCCCGCTCAGACATTTACAATTCATAATACCAGGCGCTTTCAATCAGCTTGTTTTTTGTTTTCTCCAGTTGAGATTATTAAACCAATCTTGACTGTCTAAACTTAAAGCCCTTTGGTAAGTATTAGAGACATTTTAATATGCCATATTTATTCAACATTCAACCACTCATTTAAGTAGGTACTACACTTAAACGGAAGAATTATCAGGTAAATGAACCATTCAAATAAACATGACAAATAAAAATATATGGTCTAGATTTTATTCGAAATGTGTGAAAGTGAAAGTATGAATTCCAGGTAGTTTGGAATGTTTTTGTTCAAAATTCAAGTTGTATTTGGGTTTAAATATACTCTATGAAATTTTACTTACATATAGATTCATAAAACTAATGCTTTATTTCTGCTTTTACGGATACTATATTTATTATTAACCCAGAGTTTCTTCGTGGCCCCTATGTGGTACGGGATTGCAACTGACTTTTTAACGCAAGGCAAGGAAGCCCATGTGAAAAAAACGAAAAAAGAGTTTGGTTGGGTGGGAAAGGAGGAGACGAAGATCCCTCGCCAGCTCATGCAGCTTATGCAGTTCAAGGAGTGCTGGCTGTTGCTGTGCCTTGGCTTTGAGTTTGAGACTCGTACTCGTACGTACGCTATGTGTACGGAAATTTTTTCCTCAGGCAGCAGCCGCACGAGCTGGCGAGGGATCTTCGTCTCCTCCTTTCCCTCCCAACCAAACTCTTTTTTCGTTTTTTTCACATGGGCTTCCTTGCCTTGCGTTGAAAAAGTCAGTTGCAATCCCGTACCAAATAGGGGCCACGAAGAAACTCTGGGTTAGTAATAAATTGTATACGCATTCTCAAATTTTAATTGAAGAAAAGGTCGGGATTGAATCCCGGGATTGAAAATGGGTCGAATTGCAATCGCTAATATGAACACACGCCATGATGGATTAAAGTTGCACTAAACAACACTTAACCTAGTTTGGGCATGATTTAGTACAGCCAACAGTCGAACCAACTTACCACATAAATTTTTGGGGCCGATTTTCAGTTAAAAATGTAAAGTCGAACGAACGTTTATGTAATATGCCCTGAAATTGGTACCAAAATGAAGGTAAATGCATTGCTAGCAGCTATGAAATTTTCCAGCAGATGTCATGTAACTTTCTTTCAGAAACTTTTGCTTTGAAAAGGTTGTATCATTTTTTATACAACCACAGTTTTTCCATGATTGAGGTGTCGAAAAAGACACACCTATTACCTTCGCGGCGCACTTTCTAATCTCTGTACAATGTAAAATCAACGCTGCTAATTTTTATTAAGCTAGTCCACTGATGAACATCAACGTGTTGTTTTTGTGTTTAAATAATTCCAAATGGGATATCCATGAACGAAAATTTTTGGGATTCGGTAGGTACTTCGAATAAAAAATCAATTCGTAGCTCAGAAGCGTAATATTAAAGGCTGCTACAGATTTTAGTATATTGGCTTTCGGAATACTGAATATAACGGACGTGAAAGTCACGTGTCAACCCGCTCCTTCGTAGACTAGCCAATTAAAAATTAGAAGTGTTGAATTTACAGATACGAAGAATAAAACTTGCTTGATACTTTTAAGTGTGCCCAGAAGGTATATTTTGTGTGTTTCTCGACAGGTTTCTTTGTAATTGAGATTCAAAATTTTCAACAAAATCAGTAATTTCCGCTTTTAGTGATTAAAATCACTTTCAATCTCTTTTTGATTTAAATCAAGTGAAAGGATACAAAGTGGTTGAAAGTTGAAACACTGTTGCCAGGGTCCTGTCTGGTCTTTTTATGAAACAAGCACATACGTCTACAGCCTTGACTCTCGCAAATCGACTTTGCGATACTCTTAACGGAGCTCTGTTTTATAATTATTATTATATGGTGATTTTTTATTTACATAGAGTAGTAGTGACAAGCTTGAAAAGCATCAACTCGACATCCTTAGCCCAAACTTCGATCACCTCAAAATAAAGCAACCTGATTGTCATTTTTGGCCCTGACTCAAATTTTTTGTGTGTCTCCTGCTTAAAGTCGTATATAATTTGCTTTAGTGTACAGTAGCTTCAGTTACAATTGGGTTCGTGGATTCTGGCTTTAAATGATACACCTATTTGACCACAACAATGTCTACTTTTACGAAAATACTACTTAACTCAGTGAATCTAGCACTGCACGCCACGGCTCTGCAATAATTATTATGGTTAAGATTTGAGCCTAATTGAATTTTTGTTTGCATTGATGAATTGTAAACAAAACTAGGAATGCCTACGAACCATGGTCCCCAGTGACTCCGAATTCCCGATTTTTAAATGCATAGTATTGTATATGTTAAGCATTTATTGCATATCGTGACTATTTTGAGGTTTACAATTTTTAGCTCATGTTTTTCCTGAGGAGAGAGGTTTGTTTTTGTGATATTGGGAACTAATAGCAACCTTCAATCGAAGGTATAGTAAGTATTTTAATTTTTTTTTATTTACATCGCTCTTAACTAGTATTACTCCAAACTGTGAGCACAATTAATTGCCGCTCTCCTTGTTGTATATAGTTAATTATGTTTGAGCTAAATAAGCACACAATTTGCACTATACGAATTCGTGTTTGACTTTCATGCCCTTTTAGAATGCATGTCTGCACTCTTGTATAGAAGTCAAACGTCATTATTAGGGTCTAAAGTTGTGCCTGAATTCATGCAAGTTTGAGCAATAACAACTTTATTCACTGAATAAAAATAAAAAAAAACTGCTGCAGAAAGTTGTAGAGTGGTTCTTCCTCCTAAAAAAACCGATCCTCTCACTACGATCAGTTCTCTTTTAAGGAGATCCAGTTTACCAACTCAATTGCTTATGGAGATTTACATTAGCTCATTTGCGTCCGGCGTCAAGTGGGCACAGTCATTTGGGCGCCGTCAATTGGGTGCCGCACATTTAAGCGCCGTCACTTGGGTGCCGTCAGTTGGGCGCCGTCAATTGGGTGCAGAAACATTTGGGCGCAGGTTTATTTGGGCGCCGTCACTTGGGCGCCGTCATTTGGGTGCCGTCATTTGGGCGCAGGCACATTTGGGTGCAGGCACATTTGTGCGCGGGCACATTCGAACGCAGTTATAGCTGGGCAATGTTTACAATGTATAAGATATTTAGTGTGGAAATCTGCATACTATGTTAATAATAATATTTTAGATTTCCGAATGCGCATGCACCCAAAAGAGCCTGCGCCCAAATGTGCCCGCGCCCGAATGTGCCTGCGCCCAAATGTGCCTGCACCCAAATGACGGCACCCAAATGACGGCGCACAAATGACGGCGCCCAAATAGACCTGCGCCCAAATGTGTATGCACCCAATTGACGGCGCCCAAATGTGCCGCACCCAAGTTACGGCGCCCAAATGACTGCGCACACTTGACGTAGAATCCTCATTTGTAGCTCATACCTTAAAGAAGATATAGTTTATTTATTTTTTGTCCCCACGTGTTCTTTGCATGTAGGTAGCTTGCTCATGTGCATTATTTGTCATTATATGGTTTGTCGCTTCCTCAATAACAGTAACCTTCCTAATAATTTCATGCTTTAAAACCCAACTGCCTACTAAACAGAGCAAACAGAAAATAATAATTTTTATCTTCCTAATGAGACGAACTGTTGTTTCATAAATATACATAGTGGTGTAGTTGTTAGCATCTCTAGAGTATCATATTCAATTTAAGCTATAATGTACTAAGTATTTTTTCCATACGGAAATTGCAAGAAAACGCAGTTAAACCCAATCTTTCACTTCAACAGATTACATAAGCTTTAAGATAACATTTTATCTTAACTAAATGCTGACTGGCAGCGATGCTAAAGATGGAGTCGGGGAGGACCTTACAACATTTATTCAGGAATTTCAAAGGAAAATCTACGGTACTACATTTCTTTAAATTATATAAAAATTCAAATTTTAATTGACAATCCAGAGTTGACATTTGAAAATATTTTGCATTTTGTCCGTTTTAGCCCAGAAATTTCCGGAAGACATTAACGTACGGACAGATCCTGCATTCCTTGCCAAATTCATCCGAACAAAGGATTTCAATATTGACGCAGCTGTCCTGTCATTTAAGAAATACTACGCATTTGTGAACCGGAATTTAGGAATTACGGAAGGAACTCGACCCACTCAGTTTGAGAACGCATTCAACTCGGACACGTTTTTAATTCTGAAAAACGAAATACATGGAGCCAGAATTGGAATATTTCGTATCAAATTATGGAAGCCTCGAGAAGTAACTTTGAAAGATTCCCATTTGAGCATCAAGTTCTTATTGGAAGAGTACTCCAAGCAGATTTCAGTCCAGCAAAATGGAGTTTTTATCGTATACGACCTTGAAGGACTTCGATTTGAGCATTTGTGGCAATTTGGTATAAGGGAGATTCAGAGGACTGTAGAAATTCTTTTGGTAAGAAAATGATATTTTGTGGTTCTGATGTTTACATAATTAGGGAACTCAATCCAAATTGTTTTCATTGTCTTCACTTTCAATTTTCAGTAAATGTCGCGACTTGTTAGATGTTTTAGAACGGAACTTGGCTTTTAGAAAATTTAAAAAAAGAAATGGGAAGGCGCTTCAAAAAATTTTTTACTTTCTTTAGATCGAAAGTTACCACGTGAAAGAAAGTATTGTTTAACATTTAAATCTACTACAATTTAAGGATTTTGTATATATTGTGGTGCAACAAGAACCGATACATAAATTCATATATGTAGAAAATATATAGAATATAAAGAAATATTGCCGATCAGTATGGGCGGAGAACTAGAAGATTCAGAGGCTTCAGAGACAAATGTTGTGATGCAACTACTTCAAAATGACGACCCACATAAGAGTAAGTTTTTAATTAAAATTTGGAATCAAAGATTTTGCGCATGGTGTACTTTCCACGTCTCTAGTATTTTCCGGGTTATCAGATGCCTACGAAAAAATTTATTTACAGCATTTAATATTTTCGAGTCTGAAAATAGTTTTTAAAATTTTATTTACAGCATATTGGAGATCCGAACGTGCTCAAATTTCGATTTGATATAGACAAGATTTTGACGAGACAAACACGTAATGGTAATTTATGCATGGAAGAATTTATAAAAGCCTAAGCTTAGCTTACTTGCCAAATATTGTTTTGACTTAAAATATATTAGATCTGAACAAGGTTCTATATTAAGCAGAGATGTAACTAATGACAGTGGCACTAGAAATCGGGATTGAATTTATTTTTGTATTATGTTTAGGTATTCTACAGTTGGGATTGACGAATTTAAATGTCTGCAGTTTTGCATCTATGTGAGGAAAGCCGTACCGCACCGTTAGGAGCCCCCAGTTCTCTAGAAGTATAGCATATTATAACCCATATTTTGACCATCGTAGAAATTTTGAATAATTTTTTACATAGAATTTCGAAAAGAATCATGGTACAGATGGCACTTGCTTTCAAGGTATTTTTCAAATCTCAATTATATCCATGCTTTAAGATTATGATTAATTCTTCGAAATTTCATGAAATTTCGAAAAAATAGTCATAATGCAGATGACACATGCTTCCAGGCTAGATTTTAAGGCTGACTTCAGTGTTAATATTCATTTTAAGAAATCATGAATAATTTTTCAAAATTCCTGGGTGTCCCGTTACACGTATACACATATGGAAAGGTAACACCTACGATTATTTTTGTAAATTTCGTGAAATTTTTAAAACTAGATATGTACACTAAATTCAGCTTTAAAAACTACCCTTGAAGCATGTATCATCTGCATTATGATTATTTTTTCTGTATTATGTATCATCGGCATGTATTATCTGCATAAATGTATGTATCATCTGCATTATGATGAAATTTTGAAAAAATTATTCATGATCTTGAAGAATAGATATGTACACTGAATTCAGCTTTGAATGATTTGATCTGTAACATTATAAGTCTAACATCGTGGACTATTTCGACAATTTTTGCCAGTTTTTTTACCATATTTTCATAGGCCAGACTACTATAGTTACGTTGTCACCACAGCAGTAAATTGCTAAATGCGACAACCAACCATTGATGAATAGTTCAAAAAATGAATGCATGGAGGGCAGTGAAGGAAATAAACACAACAGACGCAATATTCATCATATTCCCGTATAATAGTGTGCGACGACTGCTCAATGTGCATCATTCCAATAGTGACCTAAAGGAAGATACAACTTTCGGGCACTAATAGTAGTCCCAATATGATGAGAGCTTTTTCCAGAATTGGAGAAACTACGAACTGCTGCTTCAAGATAGATTAACCTGATTTGGAACGAGATTTGGAACCTATGTCATTAGATTTCCAGAATATATCCGGTTTCTGTGTGCTGCCCACCACATGAAGAATTAAAATTCAGCATAATACTGACAACACGAAATGAAATCGTCCCGATAAAGGCGGATGTTAAGCTTTGCCATCCATCATAGGTAACATTGGCGATTGGCGCCAGTGTTGCAAGTCCTTGCACCAAAGATCCTCCTCGGATAAACAACCATTGTTAGAGTAAGCTCAAACCATGCAGTAGCCATCTTATTACTTGAAAGGCCGCATTACAGCGTTCCTTCAGGACCAATTTCTCACACACCCAATTG
>JAQFXZ010000276.1:0-23080 GCA_034694025.1 Ceratophysella scotica | reverse complement strand
AATCCTTGCTCCACGCACAGTCACTTCTTTCTACACGTGAAACCCCAAGCGCTTACTCTAGCCTATATAGCTATTTGATTTGAACTGTTAAACTTACGGGAAATCTTCAAATCTTTCTGGTTCATTTGAATTTGGTTTAATCTTGTGCTAATGTCTTTGTTTTATATGGATTTATTACTGCACTACAGCACGCACGGGACCTCAGTAATTAACTTTTATGTTAATATTTCCTGTGAATAGTACTACGCCATAGCTCATAGCTCATGCATCATGCTTTGTCCCTCCAAAATAACATTTTGATTTTGATGGCATGCCAGGATGGGAGAAAGCGGATAGTTGTCTGCACCTGTATTGCTAGCTGTTAGCGCTATTATGTTGAATGACGCCGCCGCCGTCATCGTGAGGTGACGTGGTCCCATAATGACTGAATGCACTCGCAACGAAATGAATCACAATGCATCTGCTAATAGATCACTAGTAATGTTTGACTGAATAAAGTGTGGCGCATCTAAAAGCAACGGAAATGTTAATATTTAATTTATTATGCATGTTATGTGTTTCCGCTAAAGAGTCCTATTTAATCTTCGTACATTTCTTGTGATACCATAGTTCTCGTTTAATGTCATATATTTAATTCAGTACTTACTTAAATCGGTCTGCTTAGTCACAATTCACAGTGTATGTATGTAGGTAGGTCTAGTGCGAATTGTACATATAAGCATCTGTACCTGAAAAGTCAGCAAGCGTAAACGTGAGTCTTGCAGGATGAGTCATATCTACATTTTTCGCAATCATATAGTTTAACGAATGCTGGATGTTATGGCATACATCGTTGGCGACATCTGACTGCTGGACTATTTTCATTCAAATAAATTAAAACTATCATTTCCTAGTCCCTCACAGCTGTACCACGAATAAAGGTTAAAATAGCATCATAATTACTTTTGAAATAGTTAATTATAAATAGTAAGAGGTGAAAGGTGAAAGTGATGACCATGCACAAATGCACAATGCACATTTCACATACACACGTAAGAATAGGGAAGCACTTTTCTATCGTCTGGCATCAGTTGTAAAATAAAAGTTCATAACTGGCAATGCATTGCAGCTTGGCTGGCAGTGATCCATGCCAGCTTCTAGCCACTACGCAATACATCCGTAGTGCTATACATAACTAGTAGACAAAAATGTATGGATGGAAATTGAAAATAGCTACACCTGGTACACCTAAGCTAAAAAAGTATTCACCAACAAAAATTTATCAATCGAAGTTCGTGGTTATTGGGTGCATAGCGCGCAAATCCTACCAAAATGAGTTTAATAACAAATCGTGACATAAACTTTTCGTTAGCCTTCGTCAAATTGTGCTCACGTTGATTGTTCGGTCCTATCCGCTTCCACTTTTAGAAGTGAACCGCAAATTATAATGATAGTGCAATGCAAGTACCTAATTAAGTATGGGTATAATTGAATGGGATGCTTCAGACTCTTGCACCACAGAGACAATAACTTGTCGAAAACTTGAGAGCGTTCAACTGATCCAACCAAGTAATGCGTGAATTTCATTCAGTTTCTGATCTTTTTGTATAAAATCCAGGTCTCTGACAGAATACCATTACCATTAAGCGAAATTAAAAGTAAGATGGCGGATTTATTGCTCCCCCTAATTTAAAAATGTCGGCAACCTTAACGTTCAACGTAGAGAGAGCTTATGTGCTCCTCATTTTTCGATTAAGTTTTTTAAACTACATGTCAATAAATTGTTAACTAGAATTACGCCTGGAATAGTTAATTTCGACTTTTTAAAACATACATCTGACTGAATTCCTGGGAGCTGGGTGATAACGACGAGGACTACAATTGTGTTGCGTAAAAGCCAGAGAGTTAAAAAAGACCCAAATGTGAACGTTGAATCACAGGACAATGGGTATCTGTTTAATTTTTAGTTACTTTCTCCCAACTTCATACTTTAATGAAACTTCACATCCGAATCTACGTAAAAAGGCTACTACACGGCAGCATTTCCGAATATACGTATTTACTTACAATTACCTAGTAAACCCTATGTCTTTCTGCAGTACAAGCACAAATGGACAAAGTACAGTACTGAACTGCTATTCGGAGCAATTTTCAGTTTATATTAAAAGCTAGCATTTTAATAATTGATATATTATTGAAATATTGGGTTAGGTTAGGGGATCTTGAAGGGTACTAAAAAAGCGAGCTTCTGAAGTGAGAAAGACATACGAGTATATTACATTGGAGTCACTTCAATAATTGGAAATTGACAGTGAATTATTGCAATTATTGGTTGGTTTGGTACTTACTTGCTAACTTTGTGACATACAAATTACGAGTAGGTATGTGCATTGCTTGCATTGTGGTTATGGATTGGATATCGAGAACAAATATTGATACGTGCTGAAAAGGGAGAGTTGAATCGCAAATATATTGGGGTTTAAATGCCTAATTGTTGTTTTAGCACTTACTGTACGTGTACTTATCTATTTTTAGGCAGAAGTGACAATCTCTGTGGAAGGAGTTGCTGTTCAAGAGCCGAAAGGCAAGAAAATCCTTCATCAGTTTCCACTCCATCAAATCTCGTACTGTGCGGATGACAAGGAGGAGAAGAAATTCTTCTCATTCATTGCCAAAGATGGCGAAATCCACAGATGCTTTGTATTCGCTTCAGAAAAATTGGTGAGGAACCAAATAAATGATTCAAACAGAACTGCGCATGTGTCCTAAGTGTGCAAGGCTGAAATCCATCAAATTTCGAGTGTAAATAACTTTCCGAAATATAATCAGATTTTCCAATCTCGTTTAATGTCACTCCAGAGCTAATTTCCTCATTGCAGCTCTTATTTTTTACTTTATGGATCGACTACGAGTCTGCAATAGTGCTTGGAGTGAGTTATGAAATTCTTAGAGCAATTTATTTGTTATTTGCATAATTTAATTAACCTGTTTGCAGAGATCTAAGAATATTTTGAATGGGGCCAAGGCCTACACTTAAGCCTCGTTTGAGATTAATATGCACGTCTTGCTCTTAAGTCCTGTCTCGAGAGAGGGACAGCATTCTAAAACTTTTTATGAGAGACATTTATTAATGAGTCTTTAATGTCTGCCCTAGGCTGAAGAAATAACCTTGACAATTGGCCAAGCTTTTGATTTGGCGTACAAGAGATTCCTAGACTCCTCGGGCCGGGAATTGGAACTGAAGAGAGAAATAATGGTTTTGCAAAAGAGAATTGTGGAGTTAGAAAACGAAAATATGGAACTCAAGGAAAAAGCCTGTCTCGGGTCAATGGATGGGAATTCCAATTCAAGTTTATCGAGCTCGACATCAAATGCGCTCGACTTGATTTGTCCACCTGTTCCACCTCGAGGTGGTTCTGCGAATGTTGCAAATCAAATTATCGCGTAAGAGTATAGTATTTTTCCATTTCTAAATTCAAGCTTCACAAGAAATGTTAAAACCACTTCCGGCTGTGCATGCATATTACTGATTTTTTTTAAATATTTGAACAGGGAGTTCACCATGACGGCAAATGAAATCGAGAAACGGGCGCAAGTTGGCCGCAAACTTGAGGGGCTGCTTATTGACGAGGACTTATTTGACACGAAGCCAAGAGGCACTTCGGATGGAACCGACACTTCGCATATACGTGAGTTCATCATTTCGACTTTCTTTATAAAATCTGCTAAACTTGAACCTAAAAAGTGTTGTGTATTTATTTTGCAGTTTCTCCGCCGCCAAAGGGCAGAAAGACGGAACACGGAACGAACGGCAGCTCATCTGACATCTTTAGCTCCGATCCGTTCTTCACAGCTGCTGATCCCTTTGGAATGCCCGACTTTGGAAGTTCAACCAAGAGCACGAGCAACGGAACGCCAGGCCTCACGAACGGAAATGGAACATATCCTGCGAACGGAAACAATGTGAAGAACAGTTCGTCACTTAACTTCAACGGATTTGGATTTGATGCTTTTCAACAACACAGCAATCAGCAGAAGCCGCAGGCTATTGACAATGCACTACAGATTTTAGATAAGAGAATAGAGGAAATGAAGAATGGGTTCAGTCGTGGAATTCTGAATGACGACTTGACACTGGAAATGTTGGATCCTTTGCGCCAGTCGTCCTGAGCTCACTATTCTGACCCAAGCACAAGGACAATTTGTATTCGCGACTTCAACAATTACACGAGAACTTTTAAGATTTAGCGAATAGTTTCATTTTTATGATCAAGTCCAAAACGAAAGTTAATTATAATAGAGCTCCTGGAAGGGTATACAGTAGTAACATTTCTTTCTGTCGAGCCTCTTTGTAAATGACAAGTATTTTAACTTTTAAGTGATATGCTATTTTTCTGTCAATCGTTCAGTTTGGAAATAAATGCACAGACATAGTAGGTTAAAATGCAAATATTATTTTGCACAGAATTGATATGTTTCACTTTACAATGAATTAATCATGTAATTCGAAGATTATCGCCTGTTGATATCGATCTATTTGACCATGACTAGCGTTTCCGGCTGCTGGGCCGTGTTGAATCAGTCAAGATATCTAACGCCTCGTCGAAATCAACATGGAGTTTTGCAGCCTTCCAAACCCGAGCATCTGCGCGCTTAAGCTTGACGAGCGTTCTAAATAATTTCTGGGCTCTGTGTTTCCAATACGAAAGCTCAACTTTGTTGTCCTTTGCTTCAGGCTCATAAATACTTTGTAATTCCAAGAAAGCACAGATCCTCTCGGCTCGGTATTTCCAAGTTAGAATTTTGGTTTCCATTTTTATTTCTCCGCATTTTCGTTGATCAGTCTGATTCGATTTGATAAACTCGCTCAACTTTCTAGGAGAATTAAAGATGTTCCCGGTCTATAACAACGGCATTTCATTTTCATAATTTCATGAATGACGTTTCATATTTCAATGCGTTTACCTTGTCATGTGCTCTACATTGTTTTCCATCCTTGTCAAGCATTGTTGTTGTTCGTGAAATTTTGACTCAAAATATTGATTCCTGTATGATTTTCTCTTCCTTTCATGGTACTGTTGGCCAAAGTCGACCGTGTTCGGTGAAGGGAATTCAGTCGAGTACAAATTTTCAGTATTTGTGTATTCGGATACATAGGATCTGAACGCCAGCTCACCACCAACTCCAACGCTTTTTGTCCTGCGTCTTGTTTCAACGGTTTCCGGAACTTTCTTTTGCTCATTCACTCTTTTGGCAGGTGGGCTAGTTTGCTCCGGATCATTTCGAATTGGAGAATCAACATCCGGATCAGCTTTGAGATCTCGTAATGTCCGCAATGTCTCAGCGCTGATTTGGGCAAACAGGTTTGTTTGAGCTAAGGTTGTCTTTAGCGGTAGACTGTTCACACGCGGGCGACTCTCCTTGGCCCGGGCATGAAGTTTACTCAAAATGTCGGCTTCTTGAATTAGCTTTTCAATCTTTTCTTGAAACTTAGGCTCCAAAACTACTTCACGATGCTGAGAGTCAACTTCCTAAATATGTTTCAGTTGCTAATCATGGTTCTATCTAGATTTGTTTCAAAATTACAATCAGTCGGATCGGAATTGCCAGCGCGGCTGACCTGACATGCGACATTTAATTCTTACCGTTATAATATTTCCGAGTCTTACTAATTGTCGCTTTACAAATTTCAAGTCCTCGATCTTCTTCTGGTAGTCTTCCTTTGCTTCAATTGATTCACTCATGTTTTGGTATTTATACTGCTCAGCTGGAGGCTCTTTTCTTTAAAACAATTTAACTTGCAAGTGTTGCTACTTAGAATTTGATCTGCTTGATTAGAATTTGATAGGTATTGGAGTTTTTTTAATCGTTAATTATCAACAATATACCTTAAATATCGACGTAGCCTTACTCATATGTTGTGTGTATGTATTCTCCGTCCTCGATTGAAAATTGTTTATTGTCCGATAAATTGTTGGAGGCATGGTGGCGATGGCGTTCCGTTGCCATAGCAACCTACTTGCTCAACCTCAACGCATACTAATATTCACACCCGTAAACATACCAATACAGTATGGGCTTCAAACGATATTGTGATAATGCTGATTATTATGTTGCATCGGCAAAAGTAAACCCAGAGTTCAGGGGTGATATCTGGAATCTGGACTTGAGATAAAATTCAAAAACAGCACTTAAAGCCTAATTCTAAAATTATGTACCGCCTTTGTAACCCGTTTATTGCTACCAATTCAGAATTTAAGTTCTGATTGCATCGGCTACTATGTAGTAAGTGATATAAGCGATACGGCTTAGATGTTTGCTTCAGCTAAAGAATAAATCAAAAGTAAATAGGATCGATGCCTGTTTCTAAGAGTTACAGGAATATTCGATTATGCTTAGATTTTGTTTTTCTGGTCTTCGTAACAGCCTTGGCAGTTTCCATTTTTCCGTTTCCGTTTTAGCTTTATATTTTAGAATCTAAATAAATAGTGTAAATGACGGAGCTCGGAATTTCATCGATTTAGTGTTAACTAGGCAGTATAAGCACAAAATAATTATTTTCCCCATTAAACTGACAAAAAATGTTTTTGAAATTTTTTTCGCATCACATTGCAGAAAAACGCATCACAGAAATTGAATTTTGCAGGTATTATTTACCCATAACATGGCTACTAATACCACCAAATAACTCAATGAGTATTTTTATAATTTCAAGGCACGTGGTTTTCAGAGGATTTTAAAAAATTTCCAGTATTCATACTCAAATGCTGCTTTAAATTATTTTTTAAGAATCAAAGGATTGGTACCTTGGGAGGAGCATAATGGATTGGTACCTTGGTATGCACTTTTAAACAAATGGGTACCGGTAGCGGCAATGCAGGTTTAATATGGAAGAACCAGAAATACATATTTACAGTTACATGTGTGTTCTTCTAAATGGTTTCAGCGCAATCTGAAATCTTCAACCCAATAATGGAATGGAATAATTTCAAAATTCTGTCCGGATTTCTTTCCAGCTCTAAGTGTTTGAACGACGAAATCAAAATCGCATTCGAGAAGGGTGATAAGCCCGAAAAGAATAGTTTTTTTTTTGTATGTTATATTATTTAGGTCCAACATAACCGGATCAGTATTTACTTATACTGTTACTTATACTGTTAATGTTTACTTATACTCATGTTTACTTATGGATTCAATTACATATTTCAAGTTTCATCCAGAGCTGGAATCCTTGGAGATAGACTTTTGAAATTATTTCATCGGGTTGCAGATTGCAGTACAGACAGATTGCGCTGCAGCCATTAGGATAACATGTAGCGTAACTCTGTACTCCTGATTTTACCCAAGTGAGGCTGAGGCCGCACTGCATTGTTATTGGTAGCAGGTGGTAGGTAATAAATATTCGAAAGCGGCCTATTGGATCCTGCCGCCGTGCGTTTCCTTGCTCGTACAATTCCTTTAATTCCTTATTTCTTCAAGATAGCATTGGCCACTAACACTGTAGTAAAGTTGAGGTTCCTATGAAAATCTAGTGCGTTAGAATTAAAAATACTCTCATAATATGGTAGATTAGTAGCATTATGTTTAAAGCGCGGGACCTGCAGGATGTGGTGCATACGTTCAGTAAATTTTATGAAGAAAGAAAAATCATTTTATGACTTTTTTTTAGATGGCAGTCTATTTCATTTGCATGCACGAAATCTAGAATGAATATGCACACCGGAGGATGACGGGTAGGTATTATGAATATGAATGACTTAAGTTTTGAGCAACCTTCAAATCGGTCACTACTTTCAGCAACAACCGGAAATGAAGAATGAAGTCATCACAAATAATACCTGTAAAACTACATACACATACATTGTGCTGTAACGTAGATAGGGAACGGAAGGAAGTTTCCCAGAGTTCCATTTTCATCATGCCCATCCCCAACCCAACCTAAAATAGAATACTAGTGTAACGGAAATATGAAACGCCACTATGCAAAATTACTAAAGCAAAATAATTCTAAAATTAAGAGTGAGAAAACAGGCAAATACAAACTTGGCAGAGTTGAAAAGGCAAGCTGGAAGTAGTACATATAAACACATTCAAGATTGACATTAGAAATCGAAGGTCAAGGCAAATCGTATAATAGCAACATGATCGTTAAGTAAACGTTGGTGCAAGAGTGAAAAGTGCTTAAAGTTGTCCAGACTGCTAGTTCTATCATACAACGTGCAGCTCCACATGCAAGCAGCTTGAGATTGTTATATGACGTCTGATCTCCGATCCGGCGAAGATCTATTCCAAGCATTATTCCTATCTATGAACAATAGGATGTATTATACATATTTACGTAAGCTTGTATTACCCAGTGTCCTAACAAACGGGTGATACAGTCGAAGATCTTCCACAATTCATGTTTATTTCAAAGCTCAATTCACGGACTCAATATTATTCTAGCAGGAAGTATGTCAAGTGTAAGGAATTTAGGACTCGTATAATTTATTGAAGGGCTAAGCGAAATTTCTGATCGAGCAAGCAAAAATTTGGCACATGTGCGTGGAATGAAAAACCGGTCACAGTCACAAGGAGCGCTTTTGTCTGGACCTTGGACTATTTTGAAGAGTTGGAAAATACGCCCTCATAGCCACGCCACCTTCAAAAGTATTAATAAGCATTCTCTGAAATCAGTGAAAGTGCAAAAGACTAACAAACTCAGCTGTTAAATGACGAATTAATGATGGATCCTACAACATGAAGAGTAGAAAACACAGCGGAAGAGAATTCCATTCCGAACAAATCCGGTTGCATAAGCCTTTTGCTGGGTATCGATATAAAAAGATTTCATAGACGGTTGCAGTAAAGAGGAACTAATAAATTAGAATAAGGAGCAAGCGTGCCCAAATCGGGCTGCACAGATCAGAATCTTTTTTTACATTTTAGAATGTGGGTGTTTTCTTCGGTTGAGGATGGTGGAAGAATGAAGTCCATCCATACGCTCTGGGCCTGCTGTGCCCCATAATACCGTGTTACTAATAAACCGAAACTAAGCAAACGCCATGTCCCGTACTCCGATAAACATTGCAAAAGTAATTTTAGACTTGAGCATTGGACTAATTCCAAAAAACCCATATCCACAAAATCCCGGAGCAACTTTTCTATCCTTCGTTCAGCCTCTTTGTATCTCGCCACTCTTCGAGCATAGACCTTGTTGGACTACTGGTATTCGCTTGGACATCCGGAAAAGGCACAAAAGCCCTTCGAAGTAAGTTATAAACGACCTTTCAATTTATAATATTTTCACTTTTACTTTATATATTGAAGAGGACGGTGATTTCCTAGATTACGCTCCTCGGTTGAAAGAGTTTACATTTTTTTCTAAACTACTGTATTGTTATTTTAAATCTTCACGGCCTAGTGGGACACTCAACACCCCAATATTGTACGAAGTTCAGAATAACTCTTAAAATAAACCGTGGAATATTTTTGTGAACAGCTTTGTCTTAAACAGGAAATTGAGAAGGCAAATCTATTCGAACTGTTTTGACCGATTATCAAAACTCCGAAATGATTTGAAGTTGTGTGATTTCTAGTTGTCTAAATTAATGAAATTCTTGAATAGTGTCCTTCCTTCAACTGAGTACAGACAGCTAACAAACAAAATTATATTACGGGAATCTGAATCTTATTTCTATCCTCAATCATTGTTGTCAACCAAAAACGGTTCACAGGCTTTAAATACTAAACAGTTCAGAATTCAGATTGTACGAAAATTTTGGAATCCTTTCCTAAATCTAACCATATAATTTAGTAATGTTTCAAAAATAGATACTTTGTTTGGATTCTTTCACTGAGCTTAAAAGCGAATCCATTATATTCTATTGCGTATGCTCTTTTGTGCATGAAAGATAAATTGTACAATCAATGTGATCCATTTTTACAGCGAAAAAGAGTTTATCCAGAAGAAAGGAAGACTAGCTAAAGATGGCAGGTGAAGCTGGATTCAAGAGTCACATGGACATGATCAGTTTGAACGAGCCAATTACCAAGAAGGCAAAGTTTTGGCAATCATATGTCAGAGCACTGAAAGGTATGCAAAATTCACATGCTACCGTTACCTGCTCTTGATGTAACCAGTGGTACTCTGCTGAGGTTTGATAATGGTGACCATTTCATTTTCATTCAGGCACGGATGACATGAGAGCCGATGACTCAACCTACAAGCGCCCAAGAAGTCGGGCACTTTCTGAATTCCCAGACTTTTTCGGAGGAAACAGCTTTTCTCAACCCGATCCATCTCAAAGAATCTTTGCCCCTGGCTACCGTTACCTTCCGGTATCACGTGAAACTTATGGATATTCACCAAGACCAATCTATGGCTATGAACGACCATCATCATATGCACCCAGAGCAGGTTTGTAGCAATTCTTTTCTTGTCAAGGACAAAACTACTGCTTGCTGGCAGAACTCATTTCGGTAGTATTACTATGGGTGCTGGGCTTTGAGGCAGAGATATACCCGTGACATTTCAGGTTTCGAATTTGAGGAAAATCTATTTTGAGCCTTTCAGTATAAACACGTTTCTTCTCCTTGAAAGTGTGCCAAGAATATTCATATAATGCTATACAGTTGAAGTGGTTGCTTCCTTAACGTTGGACCGAAGCGCCATCCATAAAAAGTTTATATTTGTGCAAAAATGCAGCAATTTCTAGCATTTCACTAAAAAGTATGAGAAGGAAGTTCATCATCAGTTGGCACGCTTTGATTTGATGTTGGCTTGAATCATAAGATTTCAATGCCTCTCGAACGAACCAGTAAATATTCGTTTGCAATGTACGTTCCCAATAGAAAAATTAGAACGAAGAAGGCTTCTGTCTGTACTAAACCCTGTCAAGCTTCCGTGTGTGAGTGAAAGAAGTGCTTTTTCTACCTATGTTTTATTGGTATCTAGGCTTTTTAAACCGCTTGATTAAGCACTCCTGATTCTTATGATAATGCTTATTCCTTGTATTGAGCCATATGTTAAGTTTACTCAAAATGAACGAACTTGTTGAATGAATTTTATGTTAAGCGTCCGTCCCGCTGGCAATTGACAAGATCCCATCGCTCTTTGAAGATCCGGAATTCGAACAACCTGATTGGTTAAACAAGGATCCCAAGAGTTTCGCTCCAACAAAGTATCCTTTGTCGTATTACAACAAACCATGGTCTTCTTCGACCACGCCCAGTGATTCATATACTGGACTTCCATTCTCACAAAGGCCCTATAGGCAGATGTTGAATCCATCACCATATAGTCCAGTTTCAAAAGTGACACGTGACCCCTGGTGGTATGACATTGGCCTCAAGCCGGTTGAGTTCATCCCACGGGACGTTCTCAAATACCCTTCGGCCCTGCGCAATAGCTACCTCTCACCCGTGAGAAACAATTATCTCTGGAGCAAGCACCCTCTCCGATACATTTAGAGCTAAACAAAAATGTATGTCCATTAATTCAATTCAGAATATTGTTTACTTTTTTTATCCACATTCGAGCCCATTAGGAAAGCGCTTAGTATGCCCATTTATTAGCCAGCTTCACTCACGCTAATTTAAGGCTTAGCATTCAGGAGTGTAAGCATTTGACTCAAATTTTAAATTCCTGTGTCAATTTTCCACAAATCAAGTAACACATTGAACATTGTATGATTTATTGTCTGCATTTGCACGATTCGTATACTCGTACTTGTGCGTTTGCTTTGTCCTTTCACTCTGAAACTCATTTGTATGTAGTCAGCCTTATCCGATTAAATGTTAAATTACCTATGTCAAATACAGCTTCATCTTGTCTGTTCATTTCACACTTTTGCTTGGCAGTATATTTAGTGAACTTTCAACGAAGCTAGGTTGAACCTTGAAATTGATAAGATAACAGTCAATTCACCATTTACTATCACATAGACATTTTAGGCAAAAGCGTATAAACTTCAGATTATAAACAAGGACTCTTTTTATTTTTTTAGGACGAGCTTTAGGAGCCCACGAATGGTGAACAAGGAGAGAGCAAAGCTGCAGTTGTAACATCGCAAAGAATTGGGTGTTCGTTTCCTAATATCCTACTTGAATTAAATATTGTCCACATCTTATGCTGCCGGGAAGCCTGCTGAAATTACCCATCATCAATCCTGATAGTTATTTACTTGTCTGTCGATCCAGACTTCAGACTGTTACAGAGCTCCAACTATTGTGAAACAATCAGAACAGGCTGGACCGTCATTACTTAAAATATTATTGTATTATACACATAACTATATTATTACCAATATGTATGTTAAATATACGGATCAAGGTGATGAAAGTAAACTAAAAGTATACCGGCGAAGGGGATAACCTGGCTTCTCAGGTGTCAAATGAGAAGCAAAATTTGCTGCTGGGTGAATGTGAATAAGTACTTGCTTTATCCAGTGAACCTTATTATATTACAGATTACAGTAACAGGACATACATATCTGTAATTGTATAAGTCCTGATCCTCCTGAAGGTAATTTGCACGAGGGAAACAATTAGACCTTGACAATTATTTGAGCCAGCGCACGAGATGTAGTTTTGCATCTCTGGCGTCTACTAATCTTCATCTTCATTATACTCATACCTGTCTGTGTAGAGCGTGTTAAATATTTATAGAATTTTGCTATGAATTCCTCAGATACAGCATACTACCCACACGAAAAAAATGACTGGATGACGTGACGACACCATAGCACAAAAAAGGGATACATACAAGGCGAAAGGCGAGTGGGTATACTAGCATTAGCATTCGCAAAAACTATTTTTTCCTTGTGCTTATTCGATGTCTCTGGTGTCAACTGATATTTATGGCGCTTGAAAGGAAGTGGGAATTTGTGTCTGATTTCAGTAAAAAATTGTGCCTAACTATCTACATATTTATATTTACTTACACCCTTCTTCTGAATGAATACTCATACAACAAACCACCAAACATTGAAAGTGTACAAGTTTGCACTAACAATAAGTACGTACAAAAACTCTTCAAGTTTTTCCTTGATCTACATCCCGTCCTCCGAAAAATAGTCCTAATCCTAAGATTTCATACGAAGTGAAGTTGTTCTTATTTTACTACTTTCCTACAAATTAATTCAGTTTGCTTATTTCCACTTCCACTGAAAAATTCTTTTACATATTTTAAATACTATTGGAATATTCTTTTCGTATTTCTGCGACCCATGTTGCTATTGCCACTCTACAAAGTTGCTGATTCTTTGTAGGAACGCATAACAATTTTCCACCAAACTGCACGCACAGTGTGTAGAATTACGCGATATTGTGCCGAATGCCCAACCCCCCCCCCCCAGCACAGCACGAAGTACGAGTACGACGCGAGTTGAATATGGTGTGTATATTTACCGTTGGATAGAATATCAAACCGGTGCGAATCTCCAGAAAAAATATTGATTTATTCGTTGGCATTATCCTAATCAAAATAGAAAGTCCACACAAATAATAACTGCAGCCTGATGAATGTAGTAACTTCGGCTCGGCGTATCGTTAATCGATAGTCCCCATTCTTCTGACATTTTGTTCATAAACACACACATGGCATTCAGAGATATTGTAAGTTTGTGTATACTATTTGAGGTGTTGTAAGTTGCAAACTAAGTGAAATAATCCTACTCTATTTTCTGCGTTGTAAACTGTGACTTGTGTCGTGAAAACTGTGAACCAATAGTTTAGCCAATTTTCAGATCATTCAGCATCCGATTCGCAATTCGCAACGCACACCCTAGTATTTGCCTGATTAGATTTGTTCGAAGTTTTAGACCATGACTTGATACTTGATACGTACATCATTTTACTGATAGTTGTTTTTACAGACGTGTATCTCACAGCGACATTTCACGCTCGTACCTTCAACAAACAATATGACCAACATTAAATTTCATTTTACTACAATGAACTTTATACCTGTCATGATGGGATTGTGTGCCTACAGTATTATTGTCACCGGTTAAATTAGATTCAACTGGAGCGGTGTCAGTTTGTCGTACTGAATTTTTAGTACGTCCCAGTGTTACCGTCAAATGTGTTCTTATTAAAGCGGATGAGTCAAACAATGAGGGAAGCAAACACAGAGACAAACCATGTTTCTTCAAATACGGGTGCGTTCGGAATTATCAGGAGTGCTCGCCATGCAGGTAATTTAAAACTATTAGCTCTAGTTTTTAAGAAAATCTAAAAAAGTGTATGCAGAGTATCAATGTATGTTGAATTAGCTGGCATGTTCGTATTTGGACTCATGACAACTATACTGGAAGTTTACTTGCGCTTGTTGGACCACTTTCATGCCTTGAAGCAGTTAACATTAGTTGACTTCAACTGTAATACAGAGAACCTTCCCGATGATCATCAGCAGCTGCGGCGTATGTGGCTCACTGCTATCCTAAAACAGTTTTGCATTTTCGGTAAGCACTTGTCAAAATATATTCCGTCCGTCCATCTAATCTAAATATTTGCAAGTCGTTATCTGAATGCTTTTATTTAATTCCAGGTCAGAGATGTTTAACATTTCGAGCGTTACTGTCAATTTCGGAGTTAATCTTACTTTGGTTCGACCTTGACAACACTTCGTGGACGATTTACGGAATTAGCTTTGGATTGATGCTAGTTCCAAGAATAGTACTGTCCGCCCTGCTTGTGGCTGGAGAACGAGATATTCTCCGTCATTCGCAACCCAAGAATCCAAACCGTCGAGTGAATGTTTCAATTAGGCTTGTCAGCTTAGTGTACAACGGAATTCGGAAGACTTTCAAAGTGCTAAATAGTGTCGAGCGACTGTTGGTTCTTCTGTGTCAGTATTCGCAGTATGTCTTTCTGCAACTTCTGGGGTACAACTATAACAATCATAGAATAGCTCTGTATTCGGAATTAGAAGCATTTGTCTCCATAATTGGTGCCAGCTTCATAGACTATTATACTGGAGTGTTACCTGTTGGTGGGTTTATCCTTCTGACTTTATATTTTTTAAGAATATTGCTGCCACAAGCATAGTTTACTCTCTTTTGTGGATTCATGCCAAAGAATTGAGTCCAAATTCAAAACAGATATCAATATTACAATAAGTATGTATCACACATATTGAAAATTGATCCCTTTCTACAGGTGCCATTCTATAAATTGTTAAAAGGAATTAAAGGTTATAACTGGCATTCTGGAAATTGCTAAGCTAAAAACAGAAATACTTAAATTCTCTTTCTGCCAGAAATCAGTCTTTTTGATAACCCTGTAGTGTCTGAAATACTGATATTTTGCATAAGTCTCAAGAAAGAGATTTTTAGTGATTTTACGATTTCGTGCTTCATTCTTGATTCTTGATTGTAGCCGACTAAGTATTCTATAACTAAAACATGCAATTTCCGGAATTCGTTCACCATTAGATAATATGTGATGATATAATTGTGATGAACAAGTCTGCAAACCGTTAAGTGCCTGTATTATTATGTTTAGACAATTTTAATGTAATATTTTGTGTCGGATATCAAGGAAATTTTATGACATAAAATAAATGTAATGTGCTGTGTACACACATACGCGCATAATCTTTGCTCTACATTGTTCCGACTTGACCAATATTTAAAAAAACAAGTTATGTTGCAATTTATTAATGATTAAATTCTCTACTTTGTTTGCTATATCGTAATTGCAAGACAAATGATATCTTATTTAGCATCATAGTGTTTTTAGGGTAACCTATATTCGTGTATCATATCCGATTAATTAATTATATCTTTTAATCAAGCATTTCCAGTTCTCGTTCCAATTTTGTTTCTGTCAAAATTGGTTGGATCATAAATACATCCTGGTGGACAAAATTGTAGATCATTGCAAATACATCCAGAAGCATGATGCTTAGACCTGCTTTCGTCAGAAGGATTCGGTTGTCTTTCAATTTTTTTCCACATTGACCTTGCCGGTGGACATGCCCAGGGTACACAGTAATCAGCGTTCAAGCAGCATCGTCTTCCCAAGTCGGCAGGGTGTTTCTTTCCATAACGTTGTAAGGCAGATCTTCGGAATCTAGGTGCGTTTGGAAACAGTAGAGGAGGTTGTCCAGATTGAATTAGTTCTTGTCGTTGAACCATCATCCCCTCCGGCTCCTGAGCTTGTCGCTTCCGTCGAATCTGACCTTGGTCGAATGCACCTGGAAGTATCCATGGATAAGTGATCTGGATAGGGTGTGATAATGGTAATGGAAGCGGTGCTTGACGCTTTTGAACAAACGTCGATGGTTGAAAGTGGACCCATGGTTGCTGCAGAAGTGAAGGACTAAAGTTTGGATTTGGAAAGTCAGCAAGTGTTCCTAAAGTATGGAATATTTTTTATTTTATTTTGAATCTGAATATAAATATGTTGTAAGGAAGCGCAAACAATTCATAGACAATACAACTACAATATCACCTGGATGATGGGCTAGGCGCAGCAAGACCACAGCGACAGTTACTATCACTTCGTGCATTTTTGTTTCCATTCCAAACTTCCGAACCAAAACCTCAAATGTGACTAACTTTTCAAAAGTTGCTTGATAAATATGGAAGTTTCCTTATCCCTTTGGGGAATTTTATCCACTTTCTATAAAGTTATCCCTCGCTGGTACATGGATTTGATTATTCATTGTTCTTTTTTTTGTATTCGTTACTTGCCACCCTAGTCTTTAATTAGAATTCATTTTCCAAATGGTTCATGGTTCGTAATTCGTAAGCTACTCGTAACTCGTACAGTCAGCAGAATTACCAGTTCAAAGAACAGCGAATCAGTACTTTCCAAATTCTAAGTTCCCGTGTGAACAATACATTTCATATACTTTTACTTTCTGTCTACTTTAACAATACACAATTTAGTATTCTTCTAGGACGTTTGGGTAATATCTTGGATTCGTTTTAGGACTTGACTGACAATAGTTCGTAGTGTATTTCATAGAAAGCCTATTTTCATTTGGTTTCCTCGATTGCGCTTGCACATGACTGCCACACAATTTCGATTCGTCCAACATATTTCTATGGCAATGGCGAGTGGATGCAAAAATAAAAAAGAAACACATGTATTCAATGAGATATTCAATTGAAATTTCTTTTATGTTTACTATTATACTTCGGATTTTTATGACCATAGTAATCAGAAATCAGATCAGATTAATTATCCCGGTTACCCATCAATATCGTTCCAACATCCTCGACGACCTAGAATACGACTAATTTTGATACTCCCTTGCCTGGAGCAACTGCCTGTCTAATAGGCTTCCAAGCATCACGTTCACACGATTGGAAGAATACAATTTATGCTTTCTTCCGATTCCACCACCAGACAAGACCTGTAATGCAGAATCAGAGGTCATGAGTTTCATCTCTACCTCTGAAGCTTGCTGAAATTTTAAGGAGTAAGTAATTCACTTTATATTCTAGCACTTACCGCCTACGACGAAAGAAAAGAGAAAGTCCAAGATAGTGACGATCATGAAGATCCATGCAATAGCAGTACGCTGTGAACCTGATCCTGAATTAATTGAAGGAGCCGAAGAACCAGCGATATCAGTAAGTTTAGCGCCGTCAGGTACACACATTGGCAGGACAAATGCCAGCAAGGAAAACAAAAAGATTAAGACATGTTCAATTGCCCAATTCTTCCAGTGCTTGAAGTATGCCTGAAATAGGAACAAGTTGGTGTTGGTAATCAGTGATTGTAATTTATGAATTTTTGAACTTAAGCATTTGATACGAATATCAAAGTTAAGAAAAATACTGAACCACTACTGTATTTCCTGACGTCTTGCGTGTACTTCTATTGGATCCGGCGGATTAATACCGCGCCGATAGAGCTTCCCTGACCTACCGCCAAGCTCCGAGCTTGGGTATACTAATGTATTACCGTAATTTTTGCGAAAACTGTATTCTATGTACAATAATCTTCACCAAACTATCTGTTGCAATTCTTTACTATTCATGTTTGCCGGTTATGCGAATTGGGCTGAGACAATTGGGCGGACGTCAGTTGGGCGGGGAAAAACTGATACGACTGTAATTTGCGAGCGGTTCAGGGCTTAACCTAACCGAACAAACTTATAGTAATTGCCTACAATATTAACTTAACCTAACCTAACATACCTACGACCTAATTTTTAAAAAAATAACCCCCCCCCCCCCAAATGTCGTCCGCCCAACTGTCGCCTTGATGTTTGCCTACTATTCCAATCTATTGACGGAACTTACGGAAGCTGAAGTACCGATGATTTGGATCAGAGCAGCGATGATTCCAAAGGACCCACCAGCAATATACAAATTCGGTGTGTCACACGTGCCTAGTGGAAATTTCTTACAAAACTGTAATTGTGGTACCGCAATGGAATCCATCCAGAATGACGAAATGACCAGGAGCGTCAGTCCAATGCACTACGAAAAAGGAGAGAACGTTCAGGAAGGAAGATTTCCGAGAATATGAGGCTTGTCAAAAATTATTTGTCAATCTGGTATTGGGGAGTGCTGAGACCCAAATCTTTTAACGTAAATCGAATCTTTATTCAATTATAATATGTTGGAAAAAGTTTCAAGTTCATACTCCACCTCGTTGCTAGGGTGTGAGACTTTGTTTGTAGAAAATGGAGGGTGGTCACGGAATAGTCAAACTTACATCATTGGCGACTCGCTCAATATTTTTTGTCGCGGCAAAATTGTTTGTAACTTTATATCCTCGGTATTTTGATCAAGTGTTAGGGGGTACCCATGCCTTGTATTGCAATAGCAGATTGATCAGTACAACTCTTCAAAAGCAGCAACACCCGCCTTGATGATGACCCTGACACTGAAATTGTTATAAAAATCTAGAAACTTGAATATGCCCATCGAAAAGTTTAAGTGCGTGAAATAGCTAAGGAAAAGGGCATTCGAGAAAACGACAATCCAAAGCCATATCCAAAAGGATGACTACGAGAGAAATTATTAACCGCAGGCACTAAATCTTTTTAACTCTTCGGGCTTCCCACATGGATCTCAGTTTACCAGGTGATCTCAAAATTCCGAAATGTTCGCAAGAAACTGCTTTTTCACTCGATTAGGTCGATATATTATCTCTGACCAAATGGAAATGGTCAAATCAAAGGGAAGTTCTCAAAATTATCCAGTCAAAACAAAACATGAACAAAAAATCGAATGCTATCAATCGCCAAAGATTCACAAATTTGTTACATGGCTTCTGGAGGATGACACCACTCAAAATGTGTTTCAAATAGAAGTAAAACGACAAGTATGAGTCAAGCTAAAACCTAGTCTCACAGGACATACTCTACGTTCAGATATTTCCGAAAAACGGCCGTTAAAATATCCCCTTTTTTAATGCCAAAATTTGTCAATGTGACAGATACTGCGACGGATGCAATGTAAATACGCAATTTTTTTAGAACACTAAAATTGGCAGGAATTTATACCCATGGAACTGGTTATTACGAGGTATTATGGATTTGAGAATCAACTGGAACTGGATGACTCCCGGTCTAGTCTTTTCAGTGGTGCAAAAACAGTGAATTTTGCCAATTTTTGGACCATAACGCAAATATTCTTTAAACTGGTACACAACCGGTACAGACGAAAGGGGATATGTGTGTTAAGCTTCTACATATGAGACTGTATTGAAATAAAATAAAACAAGTTGGCCGGTTTCTCTAACGGAAATACCAGATCGGCAAAACTTTTTTGACAGCCCTCGCACATACGTTTCACGGTTCGCAAATGATGTTTGCTTACCACACCGTGCTGTTTTGTTTGCAAAGCGATATGCTCAGCACCGGAAATCCGCGAAACTTATTTCCCTGTTAACCTTTTGTTGATTTTTGCAACTAATTTTTACAATTTTAGAAAGTGTCATTATTATTATCAGCTTCTCGAATATGATAAATCTAAAATTTTCAAGACAATTGCCACCCTGTTGAAAGGGCGACAACTTTCGTATCAAATTGTTACTCTACGACCTTGAAGATTATTTTCATTTCTGACTTTTATGTATTTCTCTCTTATTAATTTTACAATATATTCACGAACCCAACAAATCATTATTCATAATCGTTACTCGTTTCTGCGAAGTGCGTATCTTGAACTCCGAAGGCTTCAATTTGTCTTTGTTTTAATTTGGCAACTGATATTACATTATTAGAAGATTCCCCAAACTCAACTATGTATGTTCGTACACAGCATTACACTGCAGAAGACGTGCAGCAAGTTGAATTCGTGAATATCATCTGTGATGATAATGCATTTCTTAGATTATATTCATGGTTGAAGAAACGATGAGTGTGACTTGTGACTCATCAAACTTCACCAATTTGTATGTGAATAACTAATGTTACTTACTAATGCATCGAATTAGCAACGCCGAAAACACAAAGTGGGCACGTTATTTTATATTGAATGAACCAAACTTGTTTAATGAGCCATTACTTGTCTTCCAAAATTCTGGTAAATACTTACAGCGCTAACAAAAGCGAGGATATTACCCAGCATCTCACACATGTTTGAACGGTCGAAGTTGCTGGCACGCAAATCTCAAAATGAGGTATTATTTACTGTAATTAACTTTCCATGTTGTCTAAACCGTTGTTGTGTGTATTCATAGAAGCTCCAGGTCCAAATCAATGCGTGGATAAAGTTTGAATCAGGCTCAAAGACATGGAAGTAGGAAATATTCAGGATTCAAATAGGCTTCTCGAAACGATAGGCTTTGAAGCAGGCTGAAGATTGAAGAGTGAGAAAGGTTCTCAGAGGACATTTTTTAACAAGCACGTGACGTTCAATACATCATCGCCTTGGCGATATCGCCCCCTCTTACTTTAATCTTGAATTCTGCGCAAGTACCTTCATTTCGCTTTTCTCAATCACTACTCGATTCGGAATCCGAATTCCGAGCCTGATCACAATCAAATATTTTATTTTCATACTTATAGCTATACCTCATTGTGCCGTGACGCCTTATATTTCGAAGCACGTCAAAATGGCCGAAACAAAAAGGCCAAAGAGAAAACATTGAAAACCAAGGCAAATTCGGCCAATAAGATTAGGATAAGTTATTTTAGGTTAGGTTAGGCTAGGTGATGCCGATATTTGCAATATTTGTCCTTTAGATTAGATCAGGTAAGGTTTTTTAGGTTGGCCTTTATTGTCTTGGCCCGTTTTGTTTTGGCCTTTTTGACACGGATCTCTTATATCTAGTGCGGCGGCTATTTATTTCGCTCTCGACGACTCAATGCTGTTTGGGAATTGATTTTGCGTTGTTCTTGGAAATCACAGAAACGTACCCATGATATTGCAGAACACTTGAACAATCCTTTGATGCATACATTGTTCGAGATTTTAGATTTTAGTTCCCAATCAGCGTTGCTCCAGAAAGCTTAAAATTGATCAAGCAGTTATCATAATATCATGACAGAAGTAAGAATAATCAAATAAGACTTTAATTCCGCCAATTACGAAAGAGAGCAGTTTTATGGAATTATATATAAAGTGATTCATCAACCAAATCATTTCCTTTGAGTCAGCATTTTCTGATTATTGCTACCTGCATTAACCCGACGCTCAAAATAGCGGCTACTACATAGCTTTCTATTAGAAGAAAAAGCCCATGCTCTTTCCAATAGCGGTTTTCCAAAAAGAATCTTGGGATACTAAATTTGAAGCCCCTCAGGAGGGTTTGCTGAAAAGTCACTATGCAACGAGCATGGGATATTTTCTTATGAAGTTGTTAGTCATTATTAGGAGCGAGAATTATTGCAGGTAATGCTATTAGAAAATCATCGGCAGAATTGGCAGAATACTCGTATTCCAATCTCCAATCCAATTAATATTGAGGTTGATTGGTTCTTGTTAGTATAGATTTAACGAATTTTGCCATACTCCAAATATATTTTAAGCAATTTTACGGAAATTAGTGGATTTTTGGGCTCGGATTCTTAAGTAATTCGTTATATAATAAAATGCAATGTAATAATCGTATAATTCATGTTTGTTTTGTGATTTATAGCTTAGCTGGATACATGCACCTAGCCCAGGACATTTAGACTAGCGAGATGTGCGGATACAAGATGGTACAGCCATGAAGCACAAGGCACTTTGCAGCACTTGTGCGTTTATTCAGAGCATCTGTTGGGGAGTTGTTTAATGCTCTTAGGAGAGTGGGCAGCTTCTCAGCAGTTGATGTCTGTGTACCTGTGCTGCTTGATGCTGGAGTTTCTTAGTTAAGTTTCGGCTAATTAGGTTACAATTAGTTAAGATGGAGTCCGACGACTGGGAGACCAACGCGTGTGATATACTTGTTTGTGTCCACAACAAATTTATTTATGATTTATTTGTAAGTTGAAGTTGAACAGACTCTGAAATAAATGTTACTGAAATTGAAATTGAAATTGAAATTTGTGACCAGCGAAGTGAGAAGAGTAAAGTAAAATTGTGTATAACTTGAGCGTCTGCTACTTCTTTGAGAGCTGAAACGAAGCTCCTCTGCTTTCTCTTATTTTACACGAAAATTCAAAAAATTGCAAGGCACATGCAGGATGCAATAAGAACATAACATACACATTCACATTACCAAACTTTCTTCAAAAAAGCAAGCAAGTGAAACATTATTTCATGTCTACTAATGCCTTGTCATTTAATACATAAATTACTCACTAATAAAGTCCCTTGCTGTGCGTGCACACGCTGAGTTTATCTTTGCTTCACATTGTAGAGTCGCCGCAGTGGTTTTATCTTCCACCTCTTCTGTCTTCGGTCATCCTTATCCTTGTGACACCCTGCCCAGCTGGATCCTGGATCTCTATCTCTATACGCGAACGAGGTACTTTTGCTTACTTACATACACAATATAAATATGCAAAAACATGCTTAAATAACAAAAAAATAAATCAAACCGCATGTCTTGCTGAGATACTACTTACATCAAAATAGTATGAATGACATATGCTAGTAGACTAGTAAGTGACTAGTAAGTATGCCTATTTATATGCTAGTCACTAGTTCAGAGGTGGGCAAGATACATGTATCTTCAAAATACGTATCTTAAAATACGTATCTTAGATACATCTCAATGG
>JAQFXZ010000275.1:0-23081 GCA_034694025.1 Ceratophysella scotica | reverse complement strand
AGCGTGTTAAAGGCGGGACTATTTGTGTAATTTCACTTAAGCTTCACTTAAGCTAGCGACTATAAACCCCGTTTAAGTTATGGAATCAATTAGTCTTATCAAGTTCAGTCAAACTAATAATCATAAGGCTGCATGCGAGCTGGCAATTCTGAATAGTGAGAGTTGCACTATTTTTAGTTTATCGACAATGGATGACCCTCGTCATGAACATTGGATAGGTTCAGCCGTAAAATTATTGGAAGTTGGTGATCTCATCTACTGCCCTTGTTTTGACTTTCCATTTTCGTTGGTTCCAGATGATTGTCTCCAGACAAAGAGCAACAGGGACAAAGAATACATTTGCATTTTGGATGAGTGTATTTTTGATTGCACGGAAATCGGAAATTCATCATGAATAAATTGATTGTGTGGATAAACATTGTAAATATTGGTCATTTGTTAGCTGAAGAAGAAGCTATGATTAAATAATTTGACGCATTTAGTTTTTTTAATTCGACTACTTGACGTGATGCGTAGAAATCAAACTAAATTAGTAACATTGTTTCAGCATGATACAACTATTGACATAAATTATTAAAGCATTAGACTTCTATTTTCATTATACAGAGCTTTTATGAATAATTTCGTATTCAATTATCATGGTTACTTGTGTATCATATTTCAGATCACTAAGGAAAGGCATGTGTTTAACAAGTTATGCGAATTATGCACTAAAAAAAACAGTTTTATTTTGCAAAAACAAGCAAAAATACGCATTTCAAGTTCGAAAAAGTAAATGCATGTTACATAATCCAGTACAACAACTCGAACAATGTCGGCATTTGGCATTGCTAAGAAGTATTACGTCAACAGTAAGCCGTAATTCATTTTCGGAGTTTCAAAAAAAGACGATGAAAAAAAAACTAGCAAATTGCAGAAAAATTCTGAATAGAAAACGAATAAAATAGAAAAAAAAACATCTACGAAAATTCTCAAAATATGCAGCAAAAGTGCAAAGAAATGCTTCAAACTCCAAAATATGCAGCAAAGCTAGAAAAAAATCAAAATATGTAAATAAGAACTAAAGCCTTAACATATGCAATAATATTCACTATAAAATTTGCCTATTGGAGTCAGGCCACGTGAATCATGCAGATATTAATTTAAAAAGTCTGCAGCGAGCCCCCCAAAAAGTATGTGTTTGTATAAGAATCTTTTCCTTGCATATCACTGAATTTAATTACTTTGTGTGAGGTAAATGTACGGTTCTGCAGTACAAGCTGGAAACATCTTAGCTTCTGACACTCATCTGTCTGGTGTGCCGAATTCTCTTCACTTTTGGTCATGAACATGAATGGATTGGAAGGAAGCCTTGTACAATTAGTACACGGAAGTGTTTGTAGCATTAATCCAGCATAAGTTGGTGTATAATCTGTCCTGCTGAGACTGGCAGCTTTTCCAGGTTTACCTGTAGCAGAAGTTTATCTTGAAAAGTATCAGCGAGGTTGAGGTGTGGAATTATGTACCTTTTGTACGGTGCCAAACATGTATGGCATGACGTTCCATACTTTGGAATTATTTGTTTGCCTTCTGTTGTATCGGCTAACTGAATACTCCAAATAATGCATGATAATCGCTGTTCGTAGTATTAATCCACACACACGGCGTCGCACCGTCACTGTTTACTATCATCAATCTCAATTTATTCCGGGAATTTATACATTCATATCATATACATCACAAGAAGGTACATAGAACCCACTCAAAGGTGCTTCGTTTCTCAGCACTCAGGATTTTGCATGTGAGCACCTCCGAATCCGAAGCGAGAGTGAGATGTGAGAAACTGGAATACCGGTAATATAGGAATATGAGCGAGTCTGTACTTCAAAAGCCATACCATTAATTTCCAAAAAAGTTGTACCGAAATCGAAAACAGAAGCCGATAATTTTGAATTTGGTAAGTAAACATGTATGTAGATTTTATTTGAGATCATTTTGCAAAATTCTCTCTACCTGCGCATTTCTCTCTACCTGCACATCATTTTGCAAGATTTTTTTTTAATGTCAAAATTAATATGTTGACATGGAGAAATGATCTTTGCTTCGACGATTCATTATGAACTTAAATCTCACGTCTATCTAATGTTAAGTTTTATGTTTGTTTAGTATGTTAATTATTTGCATCTTAAAGAGAAGTGTGTAACAGTATCCTAAACACCACGGCACTTTCGGAAGTACTTAGTCCATAACCGAGAAATACGCAGGTAGAGAGAAACGGGGCACATTGGTTAGCTTAGCTTCCACAGTCTCCTTGGCGATGTGATTGCACCTTGGATCTAGGATCCACGGCAGATCAAATAGATAATAGGACCAGCTTGAAGAAAACAATAGAAATAGCGTGTGTATAATGGATAATGGATAAGAAGTACACGTGTCATTAGATGAACGGCGCTTGGGCTGTTTGCTTTGATGTGCCTTGTTGATGTTGAACTTGAGAATGGCATGGCCTGCGTGTGGTGTGGAGCTGATGAAGGTGTTTGGCAGCCTGATGTGTATTCCTATGAACATTTGTACCTGTACTTAGATTTTGAGATCAAATCTTACTACTACAAACAACTACATACTTACGAATAGGAAAAGTTGCCTTTGTGAAATGGAATTATGAAATATGGAATATACTCAATTTATTTCCGATGAAGTTCAAATTCGGTTTGTCTTGTTGATCCCTTCAAAATATGCCTAAACTACGAAGATTTTACTACCGTGACCAACTTGGGACAATGTAATGCTTTATAGTATGAAACTAATTAAGTACATATGCCATTAAATCCTGAGGACCTATTTGTGGATGATTTGCGTCCATGAGTTCAAAAGTTTTTGCTTTATTACTCCTTCCTTCCTCAAAATTAAATGAGATATGGATAATTTACTTTCAAATAAAGTTCCAAGAACATTAGCTGTTCAACCATTTACTGTATCTTGTATTGTTTATTTGTTCCAAGTACAATATTCATGTAGTTGGTCTTTAGAACAGGTACATACCTAACCAATTTAGGTTTAAGGTTGGAGACCCTATCAAGAGTTACGTTTTACTTTTTAATTCTACCTGTTGTGGTGCTTCAGGACTCTGGAAGTACGTCGTATTGTTCAAGTCATTAAAGCTCAATTCATGGATGGACATTTCAGCTTTTTCACTTATCTTTTATAGTAGAACGCATTGCAGTTTCAATCAAATTATGATTAATAAGTACCACACAAAACGAATTTATTGCACATCGTTGCCCTTCCTTCGTCTCTTCGTGTTCTAATGCTATTTTACATTTACGATGGACGAATACTTTCTATGGGTACCACATCACCGGAACTTGCAGCTAGCGGTAGGCTACCGGCGGCGGCAGAAAACAGTCACAAGTTATTACAGACATCAGAATTTGTATTCGCATTCATTTGTGATTTTTAGACATATAGTACTCTTTATCTGTCCTTACAGTTCTTATGTGGAAGCCTGAATAAAGGATTTGTATATAGTACGAGTATAAGATCCGCTGGATCGAGTACCTCCCAAGGGCATGCGGTATACTTGACCCTTTGAAATATATTATTTGTGTTTGTGTTGCGCGTGCATTTTTATGGTGGATCAGATCGAGACTTACAGCGCTGCCGCTGTGCTGATGACTCTTCTTACGCCGAGTGCAATGGGATTTAACCGCTTGTTCTAGCACGTTAGCCTCGTATGCTAATTTGCGAGCAAAGTGTGAAAAGATCGGTGATTTATAGCAACGAAAACGCTTCTTTGCGAGAGATGCCATTCTTAGTTCGTTGTATTAAAAAATGCATCCTATTTTCGCCCCTAAAAATCGCTAATCGTTTGTTCATAGGATCAATGGCGCCCCTCGATTCAAAGTTGTCGACCTGCGTGTGTCACACTTAACCAGCATTGATTGAGCATAACAAAACATTAACTCAGCTCACCTTTGAATTTGAATCTAAAATGAGTTACGTACTCGAGTTCAGGGGTAAAAGTTTTGAGGCGCTAACGCTAAAACAAGTCTTTGTGCTTCTTCATTTCATGATGGAAGTGTCATTTCATAATTAATATTGCACTGAGAGGAAGAGTCTCAAGTACTAGTAAATGTTGGGATACTGGTGTTTTACTGCTGACTTAGATTGAGTTTCAAAAATAGTTAAATTAGTAATTAGAGGTTAACGGCGAATAACAACTGGTCATCATACTGTACCATGCATTTTACATTGACCAGGGCCCATAAGGTCTTCATTTGATTTAACCACAAAACACAATGAAATGAAATTGAATGCTCAAACAATTTGTCAGGATTCGGCGTAATTAAGGATTCAGGGCGATATAGCTAAACCTCCGTACCTCCGCACCTTCATGCCTCGTACTTCCTACTCGACTTGACTTTATACCTCCATACCTCCAGTTTAATTTCCGGCGGCCGTAGGTACTTGCCTATGTCGGCTACAAAACACGACCGGGCACTATGCTGAATGCTGATTTGATTGACAATTTTTCGACATAAAAACGGATAGTGCTGGATAGTGCTAAGTGTAACTGCTACATGCACTCACTAATTTTAAAATTCTGTCAAGCAAACGCAGAGATTACAATCTCAACTCTTGATTAGTCGGCCAAGTCTATCATATACCTGAACAACGCGTTACGCGCAGTTTCTAGGCAATAATTCCCAATGCTTTTATAAAGTGACCAACCTTTATATTTATAGAATAGATGCTTCTTTACTCAAAAGCTCAGGCTTTCATTCTATATGGTTCCGTATTCCTTACTTCGTGTTTAGAAAAAAAATATCCCGTCAAATCAGTTGCCTGAGGTTGGGATGAATATAATATTGTAATCATAATTATACATGATATACCTAATATTTTACGCAAACACTAGTCCTGTCCCATTTTGTTTATTTATGTGTAATTACTCCCTAGTCCTAATTTTCCTGTTTCATGGTCATCCAGGCGTTTTGTACGGAATTAGTATTAGTACATAGTATAAGCGTTTATTAATTGTAAATTAAGAACTGCCGTTGTTGTTGGTGCTACCACAAGTACAAGATGAACTTTGTATTGTCTCAATGGACAATTTGGTTCAATGAAAGCAGGTTTAATAGATGTGAGTTGGAGTGAAGTCTCCATATAATTAAGTATTTATTTCATGTTATGTTGAATGTATCGCTAATCGTGAGGATTCGTTTATTGTACATGCTATGTATGCAGTAGCCCAAAACACCAAAGTATAGTATAACCTGTACCTTCGTGGTATTTGTGGAATAATATTTTAATCGCTATTAATGGTACACGCTACGCAACTAACCACTCACTCACCACTCACAGGGACAAGGTCTTAGAATATAAATAAAACAATACCAGCCCACTAAGTAATTTTCTATTTGCTCGAATGTGTCTAATCTTCATACCCTACCAATCTATATTATGTATGTTTTAGCTAGTTTGGATAATTGGCAATTTTACACAATAGCCGGCTAATATAGAAAATAAATTTTAAAGAACGTTCACTACTGCTTGCAAATAATATGTGTATTACCCGATTTCTGTAGTTAGCTGCTTTTACTTAGAATTTTACGCTCTTTCCACTGTTATTTCAATCAGATACATTTAAACACCTCAACGTACAAAGGTCCAGACAAAGCAAATTGATCCCTTATCATTTATCATGTGTCCAGGTGTGTTTGATTGAATTAAGAATTATATCATTGGAAAGATCGTAAAATTCTGAGTAAGAGCAGCTAACTTCAGAAATCGGATAGGTACATTTGCAGGCGAACTTTCAGTTTTTGATGTTGGTCGGGGTCAGGGCGTGAGCACGGGTCAAGAGGTACTTTACTTTGTCCAAATCTTCTTTGATGACCTTTCGGATGGTCGATCGAATCACCCAAAGCTCTTTGGCCATTTGATTCTGGCTTGGCAAGTTCTTCTGGGATGTCAAAGTTCAACTCGCCGGATCAGCTGAATTGACCAGCTGATTTTGGCTAGAAGTTGGATGTCAAAGGGGTGTTTCTTGCAACCGATTGTCTTCAGGAAACATTGTCCTTCAAAAAGCACTGCACTATGTACTAATTTGTGCTATAACCCTTGATCTTAAGCCTCTTCACGATGGCCCTTCCGCTATACCACTCATTGGAAAACTTTATCACGATGGACTCAACTTCCGGGTCAAATATCTTTCGTGTTTTACATTTTTGAAAAACAAGAAAAAATCACCGTGTTTCTAATCATATTTGTGACGATTTAAAAAAATAACCGCGCAGAAACCACCGCACTGAAAGTTTCTATCAAAATACGCAAAGTGGCATTCTAAGGCCGCGCTACCCTCAGTAATATAAGTATAGAAATCCTTATATTGCAGTCGGTTCGGCTTTCCCTCTATTGTTTGTAGGAAAGGATAAAGTGGACTTCTAAGAACGGTTGTGGTTTATATCCTTTAATATAAATTTTATGTTCAATGCACTTTTTGGCACACAGCTGCAGCTGTTTACATTTCCTGGAGACTCTGTGCACTGGCTATTTTATGTACATGTCATTTAAATTCGAGTACAAATATATCCAAGCCCAAGTGTTGCACAATTTGATTTGACATACTTGAATACAATATAGTCTTTTCCGCGTATGGAAGGATGTACTACTTTAACATTTACCTACTTGTATTTTACTATTGATCTGATACTACTATTGGTTGTTCTATCAGAACTATGGTGTACCCGGGTATATTGAGTTAATTTAATTGCGTGGGTTTAGGTTTGACGTTTATGCATAATTTTGAATCATTCGGACAATTTCCCTGCAGGTTTACATCATGTATTTAAACGGGTGATTGTATTATTGCCTTCATGAGAAGCCAAGCTATTGGATTGCAGGTAGCCATATAAATAAGCATAGATGGTCACATGTTAGGCCCTCCGGCCCTCCAGGCCAACTTAGGCCCTCCGGCCCTCCGGCAAAAACGGGCCCTCCGGAGGGCCTGAGGGCCGGAGGGCCTTTTGCCCATCTATGTATATAAGTAGGAACATCTCAAAATTCATAATCTGAGTGTCACATAAGACATAGTACAGTTTTAGCGAAATGCGAAACGCGAAATGCGTGCTTGCTATGCACTAAGAAACCCAGTGTGTACACAAAATATTGTTGTGCAGAAAAAAATACAAAAAAACATCGTAAATCGTAACACCAAATGCGGCATGAATCATGAATCATTGAACTGTGCGTGGCGTGAAAATTGAACTAATATTGCGTACATATTTGTATTCGTCGGTGCCGTGATACAAATTAAGATAAGATGCGATAAATTCGTTGTAACTTGAAACAAAGGTTAATAAACGGAAGGTGTGGATATCCATAGAATTGAGGGTGAACGTTTCTAACAAAGTCTATGTTCACCTTATTTCAACTTAGCCCAACCGAACCCTAACTTTTTTAAACAACCTTTCTCCACCTTTTACCTGCATTTTACCTAATTTTAACATCAATACGCTTTTTTCTAAAAATCGTTAGATGAAAAAAAGAAAGGGTTTTTCTAAATAAAAAAAAAGATTATCAGAAAGTGAATTTGAATTAGCGAAGCTATTTGTATAATCGTGTTATCATTTATCATATTAAATGTAGAAAGGCAGGAATAGCGGAAGGATTGTCATCAGCCGTATCCATAGAATGATCAAGTTCAGGGAGTCAAGAGGCAAAGGCAAGGTGAGGCTGACTTATGTGCATCGCACTGGATTTCTTGCCATTATTAGAATGCGCTTTGTCGGACTTTAACCTGTAACGCTTTTTGTATTTTAAACCAATGTAGAGAGAAGCTGCTTTGGAATTTGTCATTAAATGTGTCGAATTTTGGAGAACGAAGGAGGGATTAGGGATTGTGGTCTTTTGTGAGACAGGGACATGTGAAAAACGTTTGATTGGTTTCTTTAAGATTTAGGATTAAATTAAAATGCGTCTGTTGTGGGAACCGTCAACTGTCCAGATCCGATCAATGCAAAGAATAAATGTTCGCATTCACATCCGTATAAGTATATGAAAAACAGATCATGTGTGTAAATATAAAATCCAATTCAGAGAGGTCCATAAATAGTTCCGATGGCATTAAACTTTCATGTTGACAGAGCCAGAGTATTATTCGAAGCATATTGTAAATACTCCATAAAGCACCTATCCATCCAGGTTACAGAGAGGAGCAGAGCATACTAATGTGTGGCTTTGTGAAATGATGCATATGTAATATGTATTATTTATTTGTGTGCATCAATTTAGAAACAGCTTTAAACTCAATTGAACTGATTATTTTTGAAGTGCCTATTGCGCAGCAGTGTTCTGATGTAGTGGGATATCTATGCTCTTCCTTTCAGAGATATTATGTGGCTAGAGTTCAATAATGTGGTTGACCTGGCAAGTAAACAACAACACGTTGTAATATTCATATGTTGACGTAGAACGTAGGTAGACAGACGAGAGTTGTATCCTTGTACTGAGAGAACAAAGAGATCATGTTTCACTTTACATTGGACGACTGGACAAGTATTATTACGAACATGCAAAATGAGAATTGCAACGCTGTTCACTGTACTTCCCAGTAGAGCAACAGCAGTATTCATAAATAACCACATTGTAGTAGAAACTACAAACCTCGTATACTTGCAATTTCATATTTAGAAAAATTTGCGTCGCATACAGTTAGACCATAGTATTTTGTCGATTAAGTCTAGCTTACTTGCCACACTCCACTCCTACAATATACTACTAGTACACAGAAGTAAGTAATTATTTATACTTTCTAACGAACTTTACATTTTAATCACAGTGAACCCATGAATTCGAGGAAATCGCAGAGCACAATCTATTAAAACAGCCATGTCACCCAGGATTGAATAAACTAAGCTGATGGCCGATGACTGCCGCAAACGGTTAAAGTTAATGAACTTCAAGCAAATAGACCAGGAAAAGCAAAGTGCAGTAGCACTTGCAGAATATCGCTTCTACGTATGCCTCTGTAGTCTGTATTTGCCAGAAAATACAGATTCAGTTCCTCATTAAGGGTTTGGGTTTGGATCTTAAATAACAATGAGTCAGCGTCTGTAATAGCGAACGATTAGTCATGTAAATGCTTAATAAAAATTAAACCCAAAAGGCAAAGCATTTTATGATTTTTGATACTTGTCGTCTCGCTCGAGTCGTAGACAGGCGGATATGAATAATGCTGCCGTTGTACAGAGTCTGCACTTTTACTTTTAGCCTCGTGCTCGTGTTAAATATGTAGATTGGATTAGCTCAGCTTAATTTTCAAGAATCAGTGTAGCTCAGGCAGCAGACAGACGGAGAAACTGCTTATCTTTATTAGAATATAAGAACGTCGTATGTCGTATGTCTGGAATACTGTAATTAATTATGTATTCGAACTTGTGTCCTGATAACTGAATGCCCATATGCAGCCTTGTTTTTCAGATCTATGTACATGCTGTATAGCTAAGCTACGTAGAGCTAGCAGTTATTTAAATTCAATTGTCTGACATGTTCCTGGAAAATGCACCAACTCAGGTGGGTGGAGATAGCGTGTTCCTTAAATTGCAATTTACAGCGTGCAGAATTAGGATTGTATTTTTAACAAGGCTTTTGAATGCAAAACACGTTGTTTCGTGTTGCTCTGTCTGTGATACAAATCAGTAATCAGTCTCGCTGGACTGAATATAAAAAAAGTGTGCATTTGGCTGGAATGAAAATCAAAAGTGGCCGACGCTACAGCCCAAAAAAGTGCTTCCAGAACTTCAATCTGCAATTAACGTCGGCTTACTATCATTGATATGATCCTCAACCTTGATGGAACCCTCTTGTCAACCCAAAGTTTATTGTAATCAGAAAACAGGGAAATTATGACTGTGAGAGATGTAAGGGAAATGTAAATGCGATAAGATGCTACTCACACACACATGGAGCAGAGGCGTTGTTATTTTTAATGGGTCTTTGTTGTTAGTTTTCGGCGAAAGGTCTTTTGTCTATTGCCTTCATGTGATTGGAAAGTGTCATGCTCGGTTCACCTTGAACAAGGAGACTTTTCATTGGAGAGAGAGGAGAAACACATTTACAATTTATGTGTTTGCTAACTTAATTTCCATCTGCATGGGTTCGGATTCTCCTGCTTATAATTTGATGCCAGTGGAGAACAAAATTAGAGGAGTAGCATGGCATGGAGGATGACTAGGCATTATTATGGCAATTGATTGTGTATTATTTCATGCTGAAACACAATCACAAATCATAAACCCAATTTCTACTTTGCCTATTTCTATCAACTTCTCCAAGATAATGAAATGAGATATATGACAATGACGAAAAGACCTTGTATTTTGGATACAATATCCAAATTCAAGACAAATAAAACAGGCGCAACAGTCAAGGTTGTTTGTCCTTTGTTTCAATTTTAGAAAATTGTGATGACTCAGAATTGGTGACACTCTTAGTTTCAAATTTAGGCGATAATAGGAGTCAAAATATATTCGGTTTCTCTAGTGCTCTTGTGCGGAGTGCATGATTGATATTGGATATGCAGCTTGGGTACTCATTTATTAGTTATTAGCGAGAAGAGTCCATTGTACCCAATGGTGATCGAATCAACCGAATGCATCTTTAGGCTGGCGCCATCTTTCAAACTGTGTCATAAAAGATGCGGCGGAGAGAAAGATTGACAATTTGACTGAAATCAGAAACGAAAAAAGAATCAGAAATAAGCGGAACGTCGTTGTAGTCAATCCGATTTTCAAATCTAATTCACTTCGGAAGATTGCCAACGAATATCTGAAATCGGATTAAAAGAACTTCGCTAGAGGAGGGTAAGTCCCCCAGTATTCGAAACCATACATACACTACGAATTCTGTATGACTGAATACGTTTGTCGAATCTACCCCCTCCTCCCCTAAGTCGCAATTTTTTTACTTCAAGTGTTTCAGACAAAGCTCCATACCTGATCCCCAAATTCAGATTGAAGAACCATGTGCCGTTGCGTTTCTAATTCCAACAGGGCAGTTGCTCTTAGCGGAATCGGATTGGTTTTGTTTCCAGGAACGTTTGAGTGGCAGAGTTCCTTTATTTAGAAAAAATTTAAAAAAAATTAAAAAAAATGTCAGGCTGTATATACGGATGAGAGGAAGAGGCCAATCATTACGTGCGAGAAGAATTTACCTAAGGCCTCACCACTCACCGAATTGTTTTGACTTTGTGGCCTTTTTGGCATGGAGCGGCATCCTTCTTTGAAAATAGTACCGGACGTTTTTTTGACATTTATTTGTCTTAAAAACTCTGCCAAGGATTTTGATACCATTTTTTTTTAAACTTTACTGTATTCAATGTTTAACACTGAATAAGTCACGATGTGCATATGACGTATGATTAATGATCTTCATTTCTCACTATGCGAATGAAACAACCAGTTTATTAGAACATAGAACAGCTTTGGTGTGTACTGAATTGATTGTTACGAGGACCCAACATGTGTACTTTTACCTTTGCTCTTATAAATTATCATTAACGGAAGCTCGCACGTAGAATGTAGGGAATGACGAATGACGTTATAGTATTTAGTTGTATATTTTATACAGATTTTATATCAGTTTTGCTGGGTTATCTGGTCATTATTGATTAGTGCACTCTCTACACCGTATCACTACTTGATCTTCCAGATTTCACGTAATTGGAGTATACGCGTCACAAAGCTTGAGTTGAGTGCTGCTATGATGAAAGACAAAAAAGTTGTTACGTGTGAATGCATTGTACTATGTACTTTGTTTGTGTATGCCCCAACACTTCTTGAGAAGAATGATAGACGTAGTCGAAAAAAAGTTTTTTTACATTTTAAGATCTAATGATGCGTAAGGATTATGCAATATCGAACGGATGTCCTTGTGTGGCGTTTGTGATGGGCTGCATTGAATTTTTATACTACTTTGAGTAGTTATATATAGATTTTTAAACTTCAATTGACATCAGGTGCTAAATGTAAATTGTATTGTAAGCTATGCCCCTGCTGCTTGCACCATTATGCATATGCTACTAGTCTACTAATCTTTGATGCTATTGGGAATTGGAATACAATTTTGTTAGGGAATTTATGTGAATTATCCAATCCACAGTAGATATGCAGGTCTATTTGGAGATTCATGCAATATTACCAATATGGTTTTGACTGAATCTTTTGTTTATTTCATTCTGATTCTGAATTCTGAATGTGGAATATATAAATATATAAATATTGAGGAAGGAGAGATAAATACATATCATTAAATTTGAGCTGAGCTCGTGCTCATTTTCTCAGTTGGCAATCTGTTCCGTTTGATTTTGATAAGTATTGGAATTGATTTGATAAGAATATCACAAGTCACGGTAGAATGGAGAAGGTGGATTGTCTCTTGTCTCCAACTCTGATTTGTCTCTCAGATCAGTGCATGTCTCTCTATTGTTGTAGAACGATTGAGGAAAACTCCCGTTTCACTTCCTCGCGTATTAGAAGAGGCATATTAGTGAGGCAGGTTATACTTACCAGCAATGCATGATACATGAACCGATATCTTGACAAGAATTCATCATTATTTCCGGTTCAATGGCTCGTATAAGTAGTCTCGAAGTTGAAAGTAATGCTTTTACCGTTCTATTTCGTAATTCGCATGCCGAAAGATAATAATACTGCATGCACACCTGTTAGGTTCCAATACTTGGACTTTATCAAGTAAAATTGAGTCTACATTCTAAAGTCGTGCATGATTATTTTTTGTAAATACTACCGAACTCTGTATTTGATATTCATACCCAAGTTCCAAGCTTTTTATCGGAATTAATAGCTTAGAATGTTAAGGTTTGATTAATACGTAGATAATCGGGGCTTTTTGCAGGTGTGTATTAAGATAACCGGCGTTGGGCTTCTAAATGGAGACCCAGGCGTCTAATCTCAGATCAGCCGATTGCAAACTATTAAGCCCAAATCCTAGTGAGCCATGAGATGACCTCACAGCAAGCTACATAATATCATATTATACCGCAAACAGATAAAATAATTTTTACAGATATCAAATAATAATTTTGTTTTAAGAGGTCCTCACCCTCATATCCTATATTAAATTCCATGAAACCCAAAGCTTAGCATAGGACGCGATGCGACCCAACAACAACGTTTCACTACGTATACGTATAGCACAGTTGCCAGTTGCTATACCAAATGCATTTTATGTATTGTTTGTGTTGTTTGTGTACACGAATTGAAAACTAAATACACACGTGTGTACGTAGGGAAAACGACGACGGAAGCGCATCACTCACGAGTTCTGTGGCGACTAGCACCTAGGACACAGTCTGCGATGAAGTAAAAGCGAACCAGCCAATCAATTATTCCAAGTAGCAATCGTGTCTTTGATTCTCTCTTCTCTCTCATCTGTAAAAAAACGTGAAATAACCCGAATCGGTTTCCTTCAAAGTTTGTTAAAAAGAGTTCTTCGAATAGAAACAGTTACAGTTTGATGAATAAGCAAGTGATCTTGAGCCACACAGACATCAGACATCAGACATCAGAAGCTTACGAATTTCCAAAATTGGGTATGAGCTACCTTACTTTAAATCATACAAAATTTGTTCGATTAATAATCGCAATAAATGCCATCATACTCATATCATGGGTGGTATTTAATAATGCGCTCAATCAATTCACCAAGTTTGACCGAAATTGAAATTGCATTGCTGTCACCAAAATTGGCGGTGCGGGAATTGCAAATTGTACTGGTAAAGTTGCACTGGCGGTGGCGGCGGCGGGTCAAGGGTTGCAGCAGCTCGTACACGAGAGACGGAGGGGCGGTTTAGACTCAAAAATTGCATTTCTTTGTTCGGTCTCTACCTGCATTTCTCAATTAACCCTAGGTTGTGTTGTAAATCGTAGAACACAGCCTTGTGTCACAGAAAAAGTGGTCTGAAAAGTAGGCGTTAAATGGTTTCTAAGAATGATGCAAACAATAAAGTTCGTTTCAAATCCTAATCCTACAATACTACACAGCCATGGAACATGGATCCTAATACCCGAACAATATGACAAATTGGTCTTTTAGAGTGTTTCCTTGAAAACCGGCGCCAATGTGCCAAGGTAATACTATGTAGTGACCAGTAGCCTCAGTTTCTCCGGTGTATTTATATTCCGGCTTAGTTTCATAACTAGGATAATTGGTTATTGGTTACCCTTCCTCGTGGAAATAGCTGCAGCTGCATCGTTTTTTTTTTTACCCTCACTGGAGTTATTGGTCTGGATTAATAAGACGGCATTCATGGCCTACGTGAGAAGTACGTTCGAGAATTCCAGGTATAGCAGTGTAGGTTTAGGTCAGAAAGTTACATAGAAGAATATTAATAGTGTCCATCCATGCTTCGGATTAGGTGAGTCGGGCAGGGAAGCTCAAGATAGTCCTATAATCCGTTTCTCCGATTTCAAGTCAAGGAGGAAAGGAGTTTTAATCACTCACCTAGCGACGAGGACGAGACGGGAAGGGTTAAGGTTAAGGTGAAAGGCTGTGTCAGGGATCAGGAATGGGAGGAGTTGACGGACAACAATGAAAACCAATCGGAAATCAGAATACCCACCCACTCCTGCCAGGTGCCTGTGGCTGGGTTAGCTAGCTATTAGCTGCTAGCTGCTACTGACTTGTGCTCTATTCTATGGTCTAGGTTCTACATACTAAGCCAAGTGTTCCTTGAATTTTTTAGCTGGCGTCTAATGGGCATACAACATATTTACACGTAGCTCTTTTGTTCGAGGACTAAAAGTATCATTATAATTGTTGACGTGGGCTTCAGTTGCCAGGCATTCAGCTCTCCGTCTTCTCTTCATCCGAATCAGTGGGCTGACTTTGAGATAGCAATCTGAAATCCGATACCTTGTCCGACTTTCCGAATTCAGTAGGTTGCTAGACACACTAAGTAAAACATCGACGACAGACTGACAGCTCACATCCACACATCTCATTATTCTCATTCTGCCATCAACACCTGAGTTGACATTGTTAGCTGACAGGACATTAGTTGATCTGGACTAATGACTAAGTGCTTTAATCCATTTGGAGTCTTCATCCTCTATCGTTGACATCCGTCATCCCGGCCGGATATTGTGTTTTCGGTGTTCGGTGAGTTTCTTATTTTGGCATTTATCAAATAATATGATTCATATGGTTTCACCTTTGCTGTAACTTGCACCACGCACGCACGTGGTTCGGCAAAGGATTGAGTAGTACAATGGTTTTAGTCATTCGAGATGAGGCTTTTCACTCCGGCTGCGGCCCTTCGACTATTCATGATTCCTAAATTCGTAACGTGTTGAATTTACGGAGGTCTTTTGGTGAAGGGCTGGATTATTCATTATTCATGTTCATGTTTCATGCTCTGCTCATCATGTTAGTTTGCAGTTCTCATGTTAGTACATGATTCATGCTGCTGAAATCAGGACAAACTGTGTGGTTGTATTCTATATGGTGAGCATGACGGGATTTTGGCCAGGATCAGAACTTATTTAATTCATGACCTAGGTTACGATTTACATATCACATATGACGCATGACGTGGCACTCATGAGTTAGAGCTGAGTCTGCTGACGAAAGGCTTTGTTCCGTTTCGTACCACCACCACCACACCAGCATAGCATGCAGCCAGACAGACCCGTACAAAATACTCGTATGTCCGTATGCCGATGCCGTATGTGTAGAAGTAGTTCCTCACGTTTAGGTTATAGGCAGCATGTTATTTTCCTGTTGTGTGGTTTTGGGAAGCCTGCATAATGCAAATTGCAAAGTGAGCTAGGAATTTCCGGGTCTGGATATTTCGGTCACTTATTCTGCTCCACGTTCATTTGAAGTCAATACTCAAAAAAATTATGATTCATGATACGGATTACGCATTATTACGCATATTTAATTAATACTTACTTACATGATTTTAAGATTTTGTTAAGGCTACTTTGCAGATAGAAGTACTTAGAACTACTATCAATATCAAACTGTGCACACTTTGTCTTAAACTCTTTAAATATTTTATAAATAATAAATACTCTTGTGAGGTTTAAAAATCTCAGATTTAAAAAATATAACTTGGAGAATAAGCCATTTTTAAAAAATTAGGTACATCTATTATAAATTCGAATGATTTTTTTTTTGCATTTTGCCTCCTATTTTTTGGCGGGATTTTCCCAGTTTTTATATAATTGGAACTTTCATTATTTCGGTTTATTTCTATCCGATTTTTTCTTCTATTTTAAAAGAAAATTTTCTTTTAAAATAGAAGAAATCCGGATTCATTTATGAACCACAACTTCTAGCCAGATGTGGTTTGGTTTGATTTTTCATTTTTCTGCAGAAGGGCTTCCGGCTTCTTGTATGATATCCTACCGGAGATCTAGTGTTTGCAATCAGAAGTTAGCTCTATTTGGAATCATTGTACTTACAGGATTTTGTTTTTAGCATCATGAGAAAACTGCGCTCAAATGCTGAACTTACCTAGCACAACAAAGATTTTTCCTTTGTTCTGCTCAGAGCTCATAGTACAGTGCAGTAGTGGCTTGACTAGACTCAACGGAAAACCGTGAGTTCTAGCTGTCAGTCAAGCATGAACATTAAAAGTTTTATTAGATGCAGATTAAGAAGGTAGGTTCGTCTACATAAGCCCCTCTCTCTTTCCTAATATTATTGTTTTAAAGTTGACGAGTCTTTAAAGTCTACATTATGTTAGAAGGCTGATGATAAACATAGACTGTGGAAAGTAGGGAAGCATATTCCAGAGAGGGTATGCATATATGTGTATGTATATTTCGGAGCATCTTGATGTTTTTTGGTAGTCGAGTGTGCATAATTGGACGATGGTTTGGGGAGCTTAATATGATAACCTACCTATTTCTCTCGTGTGCCAGTTAAGTTGGTCGTATCATAGTCAAAAGAAAGCCAGAACTGTGTGAGTGGTTAAGTGTTTTGGTCTAAGGTCATTCACAGGAGAGATGCACGCGATGGGATGTGTATGAGTGTCTACTCGTAGTGGGAGGTGATGATGGATGCTCCGTACTCACAATAATATTATGGTTTTTCGACTTCCAAAATGAACCTACGCTACATTCTACATTGCATAGCATATACTTGTACGTACATAATACATAGTATGCACAATGGGACAACGTGTCCTCTGCATTTACTGCATCTCTGCACTTTGAAACTGCATCTCTGCCTTAGTAATCAGGGGAGGGGTAACATTATTGTGGAAGAAGCATGGCTTTTTCTTTGAGCACTGAATAACGGCGACGTGAGAGGGGCTTCTGTGGCTCTTTCCTATTTCATTTCATACTACATAGTATGACTTGGATGAAGTGTAGTTTTAGTTAGTATGCTGGGACTGGGATAGCTAGAACTTTAAACTGAAGATTTTGAAGCAAAGCTTCGAGGGAACGAAACTAACGGTGAACTCTGTTTATCACCTGTTCTGTTAATATTGTGCTGTGCTTGTGCCTCGAACACAAACCGTTCTAAATAGATAGCGTGGGGCAGAGATAGGGATACACTGTTATCCAAGGAGAATGGGATGTCAAGTTCTACTTTATGAACCTCTTGCTTCAGCCTCCTCTCCCAGTAAAGAAAGCTCCACTTAGAAAATGCCTATTTTTAACGCAACATTCAAAAGGGCCAGCCACTTACTCAGGGTTTTTGGGTCCTCCTCAGCAGTTTCACACTGCAAAATGAGGCGAGTTTCCGAGCAAACGGATGGAAATAGGTTTAGAAAGGGTCGTTTCTCCGTTGTCCGAAGTCCGAGTCGTGGAATTGACATTATGGTCGAATTAAACCAAGCCAAATGCTCTGTCGCCTCCAAAATTGCCTCCACATTCTCTTTCTGCTTTCCTTCCCATTATTGGTTAGGTTTTTCGGAACACCGCAGAGTTTAATAAATTAATTATTGGTATATTTTTGGCTTCAGCCCTAAAATAACCTAACCTACATGAATTGATTCAAAAATCAACATCCATGGGAGGGTATGGTAAGCGTACTGACAACAGTGTTTGAAGGCGACATAAGGCTCTAACGCTGGAGGCGACAGCACGTGGTTTACCTCAACCTTAGCTCTGATTAGATAGATTTAAACGGTTTAGGAAGGAGGCAGTCGTTAAGCGGCTGCTCATATCCGCCAGCATCCCTACAGAACAGCAGTTGTGCTGGTCAAGTGTGAGGAATTGGAACAGGCTGATGAGAGGCTATTAGGAATCAATCACCTCAAGTTTTGGGACCATTTAGATTAGAGCCAGGTTTTGGGCTCAATTAGTGAGTTTGTGAGTCCCAAGAGTGTGCGGAATGTTGATAGGTGAGCCTAGTCGTATGTTACATGATTCTGTGCTATTATGTGTGCAGAGATAACAAAGGCTGTAGTGTGACGTGTGATCTTGAGTGGGCAAGGTGATTGATGAGCGAAGAGGGACTTTCTCATCATATGAGCCCAAAATCAGCCGAGTTGAATATTAGTTTTACTCGCAATTGTGGGATTTTCTGCGTGGATTTTCGCACTTGCCGTGTGCCCGTCGTCATTTTTGCGAATTGGTGTTACTCCTGGTTCCCCATCGTTATGAGTGTCTGCAATGAGGGACGAGTGGTTTTGCCCTCCCATCATCATCATGCCTGGCCATGCCGCCGCAGCACATGACTCACTCCTGTGATGAGCGCATCTTCCTTATCCTCGCGTGGACTTTGTTGTTGGTGGTGGTGCTGTTAGCTAGGTGGAGGTTCCCCAGGAGAACGACGTGGAAGAAGGTCTGGCTAGTGTAATATTCTCAGAAGCTTACCCTCGAGTCTTTTCCCAAGAACTCCTAAGAGTTCTTGGTCTTGTCAGTCCTGCCCTGCTCGAGTCTCTGAGTTGACGCGTAGCTCCTGTTCTCCCTGCTACTCCGCTCGCTCGTGGCCGTGGCCCAACACGCCAACCAAACTCCTACCTCGACGTCATAATTCTGAAGTGGTTTTGCTTTGTGGTCCGGCTCATGTCATCCGCAGTTAGCTGATTGAAGTGCTCAGTTGTTGAGTTCCCTCGTGCAGGACCACCAGAAACACCTCGTCATCATTTTCTCGCATTGTAATTAGAGAATAGCTGGAGAGTGAATTGTAAATCCAGTTGAGGAAGAAAAAAAGGACTGGAGCTCCGCAGGTTCTTCTTGTAACAATAGTGTGTGGAGTTGGACGGAGGCTGTTGAGTCTCGTGGCTCCATGCAGGGTGGGAGTTCGGTGGTGTTGGGAAGCATGTGTGACACGCCGTGTCAAGGAAAACCATTCCTCACGTGTATTGTTTGGGTCTGTTCCTGCACTAAGTGGAAGGATATTATAAACAAATAAGCCTATTGCTTGAAACATGATTAGGCATAGTGACGACTGGGATTTTATGCTACGCAAGGCTCGAATAAAGGGAAATCAGCATACAGAGTAACACGTTCTCGGAGTTTTATGGTGCTTCGCTCCAGTTACCGTTACCACTAATCATTAACAAAAGTGTCTCCGTTCCAAGAATATTTTTATTACTGTTACCGAACCGACTTTAGTGGTTCATTGTGCTTAGTTCGTCACCTCATTTATTTCAACAGTTCAGACCATCTGCAGATTAAGAAAAGTAATATTCCAACTCTCAGCATTCAAATTCTGCTAAGCATTCCGAGCTTTGAGTTCCTATGTTATATTTAAACGCTGGAAATTTGGAGTGTCAGTAAAATTTCTAAATAGCGTAGAGCCACGCTGCGCGGGCCCATCCATCTATCGACATGACAACATTTAACACTGGTTCTTCTTGTGCTTGCAGCCTGAAGTAGAGATACCCAGAGAGACGAATAAGAAACGTGGCAAGAGGAAGAAGAATCATATTCAATCCACCCACCACCTGTTTAAAGAGAGTTTTAAACCCATCCTTGTACACCTCAACAATCTTCCAGGGAGAGAAATACGAGAGCGTTCCGATTGGCTGGGTTGTAGTCACAAGTCCAAAGCAACTTTAAAGGAAGTCAGAAACACCGTAATCAACACCTATAAGAAAGCATATCGGAAGATCTTTGACAAGATGAACATTTACTATCCCGCCTATCACGTGTACCCAACTCTGGGACGTGTTTACGTTCCACCCCCCGGCGCTGCGGAATATTGTGACTATGCGGTTGTCATAGACTTTGAAGCGACTTGTGAGCATCAGGCGTCAGAGGATTACAAACATGAAATAATCCAGTTTCCCGCCGTTCTAGTGGAAGTTCGAACCGGATTCATTGTTGACAGTTTCTCGACTTATGTGCGACCTGTCCTCAGCCCTAAACTTTCGTCTTTCTGCACTGAGCTGACTGGCATTACTCAAGTATGTATACATGAATATGTCTAGCAATTCGCATATTTTTATTCTATCAAACTAATGAACCATTTTTTCTGAATTTTAGGCTCAAGTGGATGCTGCTCCAGAATTTCCCGAAGCGATGGAGCTGTTCGAACATTGGCTTCGTTCCCACGCATTGGGCTCCTGTCACCGGACTAGATTCACCATCGTATGTGACAGTCAGTTCGATCTGGGAAAATTCTTCTACACACAATGCGAGGTACGTGAAGTTATTTTTGTAGAGAATTATGAGCAAGAAACAAGGCTTAACTGTCGTACTAATCTGTAGATCTGCAATTATAATCTCAAATTCTTTGTTTTCAGTCATCTCAGTTGCGTTACCGTGACTATGCTACCCGATGGATCAACTTAAAGAAGGCTTACGAGAAGTTCTACTCTGCTAAATGGGTAAGACTTTTGACAACTGTCCTGTATTATTTCTACGGGTCGCTTTCCAACTTTCTCCAAGTTCAATCCAAATATTTGGCTGTTGTGTGGTATTTGCATAAACAAGATTCTTGACCAACACCTCGATTTGTGTTTCTCCATAGTGTAAGCTGACGATCGCATTAGAACAAATGGGGATGTTCTTCGTAGGACGACTTCATAATGGAGCTGACGACGCCCAAAACATCGCCCGAATTTTGAGCAAAATGATTGAGCAGGGCTACGTCCCTATCTCCAACGAGAAAATTCTGTTGCGCAAGGAGGATCAAGAAAAGAACGTCAACACTCGCGTCCGATTCTCGCTGAAGACCGTGGCTTCGTTGTCAATTGAGGAGAGTATCAGACTCTACCATCGGGATCTGTCCATGTCCAACTACGGCTACGTCGACTCCTACAAGGAAAACGCTATGAATCGTATTCAATCCGTTGTTCCGAATCACGTGGTAAATGAGCACCCTGTAATAATCCAAGGATCTCCTGCAAAGACCCCCACCGCCAAGGAAACTTCCCGCGATCTCCACAAACGAAGGGCCAACACGGCTGGCTTGAAGGTGAATGGGGCGAACCACTAAAAGGAAAAGGCAAGGGCAAGTATTGGGAATCGGATTGGACTTGGTGTTTGGACCCTTAAATATAAATTCAATGTTGTTGTTGTCCTAAGTTTATTAGAAAATAGAATCACGATCAAGGTATTATATATTCCTCTGCTAGTAATGAAAAAAAATCATGACCAGATTATGGTACTTTCATAAAGTGTACAATGTAACTACAAATCCTTGTAACGAAGTGGGACGGTGGAGATGTTAGTCTCTTCACTTCTCTCCTCTTTTGAAACTGATGTACATGGAATATTTTACTATTTAAGGCATATTTTTATACAACTCGGACCACAAGGAGGGTGGGAACTTTTTTTCGTACTGTGCAGGTTAGAAGAGGTTGTCCAAAGTCCTCTGGTGGGTGCGGGATTTTGAGAATACCCATTTCTTTACGAGGTGCTTTCCTCTAGTGTGCAGTCCTACGTACAGACAAGGAGTTTTGTTGTGTTCCTGGTTGTTTAACTTGTTTCCACTTTTGTTGACTGGTAAACCTTTTATTTTTACCACGATTTTTATTTCATGGATTTGTAAATTTTCTTCCGATTTCTCCAGTCCTCCTGTCACGAGAGACTCGAGCCTTGATCCATTATCTGTAAATTGAGTTATCAAATGCCAGAGTAGAGCTGGTGACAGAGTAGAGTCTATTTCGATGTTATATATTAAATACGAGAATTCCCGCCCGTCCACTATATATCGGGACGAGAGTTTTACTACTACTACAAACTACAATTAATTAAGTGCAGAACTGCTAAGTATAAAATTTGATGTATTATGTTGTGTTTGATAATTTTTCTGTTATTATGTTTCCAGAGTAACTATAAACTATAACTACATAGTAAATCATATATATTGCAAATTTCGAATTCTGGATTTGTCTCAGCTCTGTTTCTTTCGTCGAATCACCTACGCTTGCATTCCATGCTGCATTTAGATTATTCGGAGTTTTCTTAGGCAGGCGACGATCGATCAGCGCTCTAGCTGCATGCTGCTTGCACAGAGTATTTGACACGTTATTGGCAGGGCTGGGCAAAATCATGATTTTGGTCATCTTAAGAATTTTGATCTTTGGATTTTGATTTTGAAGAAATGACCTGATTTTGATTTTGTAGAAGTATCTCATTTGCTCTTGAAAATCACGAATTGATTTCGAAATCACGATTTAAAATAAAGAAATAACGTTGATTTTGATTTCATGATTTGATTTTGACGGCATACAGTGAGTGATTTTGATTTTGGGATTTTGAAGCTAAATTTTCTGTCATTGTGGTCAATGATTTTAAAAATCATTTTCTAATGACTTTGCCCAGCCCTGGTCATTGGTCATTATTATTGTTACCTGCATTAATTCGACGCTCAAAATATCGGGCGCAACTAATTATTCTTCAATAACAAAAAATCCCTTGCTATTTGCATATTGGCTTTTCAAAAAAAACTCCTGAGGAGCTCTAACGTCAATCTCTCAGGATCAGGAAGGTTATGTTTTGAAAAAACACAATGCAAAGAGCAGGCGATTTTTTTCTTATGGAAAATTAGCTGTAGCCGTTTTTTGATCGTCGCATTATTGTCACAAATCGGATTTTGCTACGTGCTCTTGTGTCAGCTGCTACGTTAAAGGCCCTCACCTTCCATCTTAACTAGATCCTGAC
>JAQFXZ010000274.1:0-23084 GCA_034694025.1 Ceratophysella scotica | reverse complement strand
CAAAATCACTTGAGGTCACTTTCGCTTGAAATGCAGGGCAAAAAACTTTTGTTTTTTGGGCATTTTAATAATAAGTCATTTTAAACAACTGACAAAGTCAGTTAAATATTAAAATTAAATATTAAATATTGAAAACAAACAACCTTATACGCAATATATTTAATGTATACCGATATAATATACAAATTGTGCGAATTAAATTCTGAAATTACGCTGCGCTCATTCGGATAGGCACACTCATAATATACATTTATGTTCATCAATCAAATGTCTCATGCTTTCATATTCCATGACGACTGACCAACGCCTGACAATTCACTGGTGATTTTAATGAAAGCAGATTGAGTTTTTTTTTTATTATATATGAAATCAAATACGACCATTAAGTCAATTGCCAAAATCAGCATTGACATTATTTAGGATTCTCCTTTAAATTTTGGTTTCACAAAATCAAGACTTATACTATCATAATATATAACATTTCTTTAATTTGGAACGCTATGTACATCCACTATCAACTCTCAACGTTCATTTTGAATTTTGAATTCGACTATTTTATTGAAGGCTTAGACGCCAGGTAACATATCGAATATCTTATGACCCACTTCATTCTTTGTTTTCTTCAACAAGCATTTTACCTTGTTCGCCCTTAAAATCCAAAGGTATACTTTCGAGTCCTTTTCCTTCGTTGTTTTCTTTAACAAGCATTTCACCTTGTTTGCGCTTAGTAAGGGTACAATTTACAGTTAGTGACCTATATATCCCATCTATTACAGTCGAATTTACGACTCGGATTTTCCTTTGCTAGTAAATCATATATATATTCATGAACTGTTATGAGCCTTTTGCTCATTGAACACACCAGGTCAGAATTCACCTACTTTCACATAACACACCAGGTACGAAAAACAACGACCTTCCTTTACATACAAATCATTAGTTCTTTTCAAACAAGCCCTAATTCTTTGTTCTCAATTTACTCATTGAACACACCAGGTCAGAATTCACCTACTTTCACATAACACACCAGGTCAGAATTCACCTACTTTCACATAACACACCAGGTACGAAAAACAACGACCTTCCTTTACATACAAATCATTAGTTCTTTTCAAAAAAGCCCCTAATTCTTTGTTCTCAATATGTCAACTACGCTACGTATACTGAATTTGAAATACTGTTTGTTCTCAATATGTCAAATACGATACGCATATTGAATTTGAACTAATAATACAGTATATTGAATTTAAAAATAGAATAATTAGTGACTTGCCGTTTACATATGGCATTGACACGTCACTAATAGAAACGTTACGTATACCTACTATATCACTATTTCAAACCACTTCAATCTATTTCTTTTAAATTAGATATTACGCTCCTCGCTGATTAGTTTCAATGAATACATTCGATATAAGTATGCCAATATAAGTCCCAATAATATACTGACATCACCGACTATAAAAGCTACATAAATATATTGACATCACCAATTATGAAAGTAGAATACATACGCCTTAAAATCTTTAATTGCTTAACTACTTCGATTTTTCTGATATAAGCCCTGAATATATAGAGCCTTAAAATCTTTAATTGCTCAAATTCTTAATTGAGTCGTACACTCTACACGCAAGGCTCGAGCCCTCACGTACAGCCAATTTGTCCAAATTTCAAATAATTACTTAAGCATCTCAATTCTATTCGACTTGGTCAAATACGGGGTCCAAAATTGAAATAATTAATTAGGATTTTTTTTATTTTATTTGAGTTTGCCAAAATACTGGCTTCAGTTGACATTGCTCAATTATGAATTTATGTGGTTGTCACGATTAAGTACATGTATTTATTGCAAAATATATCCAATTTTACTGACACTTTCCACCTTCAGTGAATATCCTATTTCTTAAATATCAAACGATAATTTATTTTAGGAGTATTTTAAAGTACACTGCGTACACATTCTAGCAACTCGTTTGAATTATCCTCATAATTTTTTTTTTATTCTTTGAGTGTAGTTATATCTTAGGTATTTTAACATAATATGGCTCCTAATGTCATCCGATCAATATGAAGCGTGGGATTCCAGTCCACCTCGGAATATTTTGGTTGAGAACAGTCCTAATATAGTTATTTCAATTGAGAAAATTGCCTCCCATCCTTATTTCACTAGAAGCAAAGTCGCTCAAACAGCCCGTTCATTAGAAATAATAGATTCAAACAAAAATTCTAAATTGGCTTCACCGATTCGCGTATTGCCTGCTATTTCCGGCTTCAACACGGAGCGCCCCGCAAAGGAACCACAGACTCCAAGCGACAGTTCTTGGTTTCGGTCGCTGCGCTCGCGCTTTACGCCGCGACCGCCCAATAATAACGATTCTCAGGAATCAGAAAATTCAGAATCTGAGGACGAAACACAGGCAGTTGACGAGACAGTTCCTTCTACCGTCCCGATTCAAGGCTTAAGTAGAACAGGATTACCGCCTCCTCCGCCTTTGACTCGTGCGCCTAATCCTTTTATTGGGCGTGAAACTTTGAATATCTCGGATAATTCTAATATTTCTCGGAGTTCTGGTCCGCCTCGTTATTCAACCACCGAGCGCCCTTCAATTCCAAAGAGACAGGCGGAGCGTCAAGGAAATCATAAATCCAATAGTTCGGATTCGGAAACTAACTCCGCCGAGTCACAGGGTACTAAGGATTATTTACACTTTAAAATGTCTTCTCCCCCTTACGTAGCCACTGCTCGCAGAAACATTCAAACGCCTCCCACATTTGATGGCACGGGTTGTAGTTGGGAATTTTTAAAGAAATTTCGATTAGTATGTGCTAATAACGGGTGGCAAAATGATTCTAGTGTTAAATTGAGTGCATTCTTAAACGCACTTACTGGATCAGCCAATGACTGGGCATCCAGTTTTCAATTAACGCGACCTGCTTCATTACCGCCATTAACATATGAAGAGATGGAAACTATTTTCCAAAAGGCATTTTTAAGTCCAAATCTAAATCGCAATACTGCTGAAATTCGTGCAATGGAACGAGTGCAAAAAATTGGCGAGGCCGCTGAATTGTACGTTTATTCTAAATTAAATCTACTCTTGATCTATGATCCAGATATGGAAGTACAGAGACAGGTCTTCTATATAATCAAAGGTTTACTATCACACAATATTGCAAAATGTACGGAAAAAGAGCCTAAAACAGTCGAAGAACTGATTCAGTTACTCCGTAAAATAGAAGAGGGCAGGAAACTTCAGCAGAATAGAGCAGAGCCGACGTTAGTCATGGAAATGGCTGAGAAAATAGATTCACTTCAAAATCGAATTGATGGCCAAGACCATCAAATTCGTGTTTTAGTCGCTGAAGCTTCAAGCCCTACCATAGCAGCTGTGAGTCAGTTTCCACCTGAGTTCGGATCAATCAATCCTTTACCTTTTAATCAACAATCAGCCTCCCGTCCTTGTTTCCTTTGTGGAGGAGTAGGTCACTTCAAACGGAATTGTCCTCATTTACCTTTACCTGGAGCTTCTCAACGTTTTCAATTACCAGGAGCTCAACAATTTAGAGCACAAGGAACGGGTACATATTCACCGTTAGCAGCTAACAGTCAACAACGGACTCAAGGGCCGAGGTATAATCAATCTCGACCAGCCCTTCCGTTCTTTTGTGATTTACACAAAAGACCGGCTGCACATCCCACTGAAAAATGCAAACTATCTATGTATTGTAGTTTTCATAAAATGCAAGGCCATACAGACGCGACTTGTTATGCTCAACACCCTGAATTATCCCCAAAAAACGCCGAGCGCCGCTCTCTGGGAGGAGGGCCGCAATAAAAATGCGAAAACCGAAACGCGCTCCGCGGAAATATTATTTATTTGTAGCTGGGACAAAAAGCCTGGACACTTCACAACTGTCAGGGCCAAGAAGTTTACTTTCTCGTTATCCTTTTCTTCAATTTGATGTCCCTGTAGTAGCGCCAATAGATAGAAGCCAGAATGTAGATAATTGTAAAGCACTTGATTATCAGACAAACCAAACTTCTCTTATTTCTATTTCTAAAAATAGTTTAACTCTAAGTGAAAATAATATTGCGGAATTGAATCATATTTCTGAAAATGTACAGTCTATGAACCAATCATATGCAAGCGACGTTACATTCACATCATCAATTGCTCTTTTGCCTAGTACGACTATGACATCACATAATACTATCCCCTCAGTATCATATATATTGCCGGATAGTATTGTACCGAAATTCGAAACACATGACAGTGAATTACAGGCGTCATATTCCTGTGACACAAATAGAGAAAAAACTGACACACATGAATATCACTCTGTTCTTATGACAGGAGGGACAGGATTAATACGTATTCAGGGATGTATTAACAAAAAGCCAGCTTTGATCATTTTTGACACTGGCTCAACTACAACTCTAGTGAGTTCAGACTACGTCAATCTTAAGAATATAATGCCACTATCAAATCAGATTTCAATTACGGGAGTTGGTCCGGAAGCAATTTCCGTAATTGGTAAAGCTGAAATAGAATTGAAAATAGCGGATAAGTCCACACCGATGACAGTAAACGTCATACGTGACTTCAAATTTCCCATCATAATTGGAAATGATTACCTACATAAATTAGGAATCATATTAAATTATGAGGAGAAATTTTGGCGATGGGGCAAATTGCAATATCAGTTGGACTACGCTGACGAACGTTTATATGGCCTAGTTACGTATGACATTCTTATTCCAGATAAGTCAAAATCACGGTTTACCTGGAATTCATTTAAAAGAAAGCTAATCTCAACTTTTAAAACTCGAAGTTCCAAAAAAGATAAGATACTGACAGCAGCGCAACTGACAGTACCTTTGATCAGCAACAACCAAATAGGAACTCACCAAAAGCAAAATTCATTGCCAATCATTTTTAATAACGACTACATCCTTCTTGACCAGGTACCGGTCCAAAGGATGGAATTAGGAGCTGAAGCCACAGAACGCACGCAAAGTCTCCCGTCATTATCACAATCTCACACCTATTCTCCAGATAACAATGAAGTTAACATATTTCTCTCTCAATTTCAACCTAATCGGCCGGTTAGGCTACAAAGGGTGAGCAGTAAATTGATTGATCCGTGGTTCGCAGCGGAGGGCCGTACATGTTCTTGTCATGAACTCGACCAAGAAATGGACGGTAAATCAATAGATCCGCCTGTAGGAGCGGAGGGCTGTCTCAAAGTTTATCAGCACGATTATCAGATGAATAATACGTTGATTGATCCGTGGTTCGCAGCGGAGGGCAGTCTATTATCACACACAAGCAATTGTCAAACAATAGACGGTAAATCAACAGATTTGCACACACACACAGGTGAATTTTCTGTATCTAGCCATAAGGCTAGACGTGACTCAAATGTTAATATTTTACCAGTGAATTATTCCAATTCCAATGAGTCACTTCACCTAAATCACAGCGCTTTTAATATAGAGTTAGAAGAATTCAATGAACAACCAGATTTTATCATAAGAGAGATGAATATCATAAATCAGCCGAGATTAGCTACCTCGCCTGAAATCACACTTCATTGTTATGACACAAATGTTTCACAGAAAGACGAACAAGATCAATTTGCATTTTTAAATGAGCCATTAATCAAAGATCCCTCCTGCCCATGGCCAGTCATTACACCTAGTAATTCTGAGGAATCAAATAACACTGATTCCACTCAGGAAATTCAAAATATAGAGGACAACGCAGAGTCAATATTTCATAACACCGAGGACTTAAAGTCATATGTAGACACAATCCTTACCAAGGGATATGATGATGAAACTTTTAAAATAATTCAAATCTTAATTTCAAATATCAATCCGAAAATAGAACCACAGCAGTTTCGGAAAATAGCTCGAGCTGTTATTGAATATAATGACGTTTTTGCTAGAGAAGGGCAACATAAATTGATTAATTGTGCCGAAATGTACATTAAACTTAAACCTAATGCCAAACTGCCTAAAAAGACTCCATATAGGAGATCAGCAGAAGAGGAACGCTTTGAAGAAGAAACCATACAAGAATTACTCAAAACCGGACGAATCAGTCCTAGCGATGCCTGTTGCTCAAGTAACACAGTAATTGGTAAAAATGGTCACAAGCCTAGCGCCCAGGGCGGTCGAAGTCAATATCGATTTTGTGTAGATTATAGAGAGCTTAATAAATCAATTGAGCCTGATCAGTATCCAATCCTGCAAATAGGAACGATATTAGATTGGATTTCACGTAGAAGTGGATTTTTAACTGTTATGGACTGTCGTATGGGATTTCACTCGGTACCTCTTCATAAGGAATGTCGATTTTTGACCAGCTTCGTGACCTTTAGTGGTTTGTGGATGTGGAATGTTTGTCCGTTCGGTTGCGCTGTAAGTCCTAGTTCTTATTTAAGAGCCATAGCAACCATATTTAAAAGTCTACTTTGAATACATATACTTGCTTATATGGATGACTTATTTGTAGTCCATAAAGACTTCGAAGATCACGTCGTAGGCTTGGAGGAAGTCTTTAAACGATGTAGGATGACTAATTTAGCGCTAAGCGCTAAGAAATGTGTATTCGCACAATTTCAGGCAAAAATATTAGGTAACATAGTTTCCAGGGAAGGCATCTCTACTGATCCATCAAAAATCAGAGCAATAGTTGAAGCTCAAATTCCTAAATCAGTTAAAGATATACAGTCGTTTTTATCAGCGGCCGGATGGTGGCGACAGTTTGTTCCAAACTTATCAAAACTAGCCATTCCTCTTATTAAACTTACACGAAAAGGAGAACCATTTAAATGGGAAGAGGCCCAACAAGAAGCCCTCGACAAAATTAAACATTTACTCACCAATGCACCTCTACTAGAATTTTTTAGGGCCGATCGTCAGACTCGAGTTTATACTGATGCCTCAGAAAAAGGATTTGGCATAGCGTTAATTCAGGAAGACGAGGAAGGAGAATTACATCCGATCCAGTACTATTCGGGTACTTGGACAGAGCCTCAATCACGTTATTCTACCATTGAGAAGGAATATTTTGCGATCGTAATTGCATGTAGTACGTTCTACCCATTTTTAGCGGGCATTCCGTTCACAGTTTACAGTGATCATCAACCATTAAGCTGCGCAGGCTTCAATCAGCGCATTGCCAACAGATTAGGTCGTTGGTCAGCAATTCTTATGGGATTTAATATCACATTAAAATACTACCCAGGAAAACTTAATACATTGGCCGATTACTTATCACGGTATCCTATTGAACAACAGGTGCATGATTCAGAAGTTTTAGATATCCCAGCTCTCTATGCACTTGAGAATGACAATATACGATTTAATAATAACACCATTGAAGAGCTGCAAGCAGTAGATCCTATGTGCATATCCATTAAACAGAACTTGCTGTCTCCAGCAGTCGCACAAAGATTTACAATATACAAGCAAATATTATTTTGTAAAAAACTCGGGTTTCGAAGACTCGTAGTTCCCACTAGTATGGTCCATCAAATTCTGTTTGAATCACACAGTCATCCAGCTTCAGGCCATCTGGGGTTTTCCAGAGTGTACACAAAATTGGCTAGACTATATTACTGGAAACATCAAAAGAAAGATATAATGAATTTTTTGGCAGCTTGTCCTGAATGCTTAGAATTTAAGCGAAGATTTAACTTAAAGCCAGGTCTAATGGGATCCCTACCGATTCCACAAAGACCTTGGCAACACGTCTGTTCAGATATTATGGGCCCTTATCCTGAATCTAGATACAAAAATAAATACATAATTAATGCTATTTGTATGTTAACCAAGTATGTTGAACTAAAGGCTTTAAAAACTATAACAACAGAGGAGATCGTTAAGTTTTTGGAAGAAAGAGTTTATACTCGGCATGGTTGTCCCGATATTTTACATACGGATAACGGTTCTAACTATGTTAGTCAACTATACGATGCTTATGCCAAGCTATATAAGATTGAGCCTAGACGTATAACATATTATTCATCTCCTGCAAACGGAATTAGTGAGAAAATGAATTCAACTATTCACTCAATGATAGCTAAATTTGTAAATTCTAAATGTAACGATTGGGACACGAATTTGTGTCAGTTTCAATTTGCGTATAATTCAACTAAGAGCGCAGCTCATCTGTATTCCCCCTTTTTCCTGCTTTATGGGCGTGAGCCCGTATTTCCCAACCAATTCACGGTGGAAGATGCTCCACTCTCAGTTGAAAGTAAGGGCTTGGAACTAAGTTCAATTTGGAAAATGGTAGCAAAATTTCAAGAGGCTAAACAGATTGCTTACCGACTAGAGGCCGACAAACACAGAAGAACGGTGACATACAAAATTGGAGATAAAGTTAAACTCTATTATCCTAGACAACCGCGCAAAGGACAGCCCGTTAAGTGGACCCGCAGATATCACGGGCAGTATGAAGTTCTTAAGCAGTACTCTGATTTAGTGTATCAGGTACGTGATACAAGTACGAATCGAACATTTAATACTCATGTTCGGAGAATGAGGTTGTCTCCAGTATTTGAGCTTCAAACTCCCGATGAGAATGATATTTCGTATCAAACACTGCAGAGTTTACTGGACGAATTAGGAAATTTACCCGCACTTTATATGGCGCTGACAAAAATTGACATTGACACTCCAGACTCAGATTGTAATTCTGCAATTTTACGAAAAATGACATTGCCATATTCACGTTCATCATTTTACCGCACATCTCTTTCCATTTCATGGAAAGAGATTGCAAGTTGTGTGGATCAAATCAAAATTAAGACAATTATCTTGATTGGGATTTGGCCAACAGAACTCATTACTCGGGCTCACAAGAAACCTTCGAAATACACCTTCATAGAAATGCCTACATCATCAATAGCAGTTCACTTCATACCGGCTTCTTTAGCATACGATCAAATAGCATTATTCATATCCAACTTCAAAGGAGGTGACATTGTCATAATCGGTTTACAATTCGAGGAGCTTCTCTTTAAATACTGTATTGTAGCATCTATGCTTCTTGATCTCTTCCCTTCTATTTTTCGTCTTCTAAGTAGCATCTATTTACATTCGGCCTCGAGCTTGCCGCTAGTAGATTCATTTACACGAATTATGCAAGAAACTCAGGTTTATGCTTCAGAGGAACAGGAATCCAGGCAGCATTTTGAACAATATGATTTAGAATTTCGTGAGAATAACACAGTGCCTATATTAAATACAGTAGGTCCAGAGATTCCCGATTCATCAGTTCAGCAGTCGACAGTAGAATCTAGCGAATTAGAAACACCCAGTAGACCTCCGAGAACTAAAAGACAGCCTCTACGATTTAAGGACTTCGAAATGTAGGAATTTTGTAGATTTGGTACTTCTAAAATAAAAGTTAGCCCCAATAACTATAGGATTATACATAATGACTTAACTCCGTGTTCGGCAATCTAATCAAACTCACGCAAATAGAATTATTAACGCTGTTCGTTGTTTCATGTTGCCCTTATGAACATCCCCTCCTATCCCTCCCTACCCCTCCTTCGATTAATCGGAAATATTCATCCAGGAAGATCTATTCAATTCGTCAATATACAAATCTGGAGGATCAACTTATATCATCTCATAAATATGCCCATCATTATACTCGCTTTCCTTCTACTGGGATATGCAACTACGCGGGTCATCACAACACCAATCAACGGAACGGATGATGGACTCCTCACACCACAAACAAAAGAAGAAATTGAATTAGTCAATCATTACTTCCACACACTGTCTCAAAAAGAAAGCGCATTATATCTATGTAATGAACAACCGGCTTTCGCCTACCGACTACCGGCCAAGCTAAAATGTCCACTGCTTCGTCTGGATAAACAATCGAAGGTTGTGGGTTTGACCTTCTGGTTCACCTCAGTCTCTATGGCCAGCCTGGAAGGATACCACTGCTCCAGTACAGTCACTTATGCAAGAAGGAGCCACTTCTTTTTTGGATCGTATTCTGAAACCAACACTGTCACTTCACAGCCAGTTTCGGCCGAAGTATGTCGCAAAATGATTAGAACCCAACTGTCTCCTGACAATGAGCCGCTAAATCGAGTGGAAGACAACTTATTCTCAACTGGAAAGAAGGTCACTATCCAGTACAGTTGGCCTAACACGCTAGAAGAATATGTCGTAAATTATTATTACACATCGGTCACCATTTCAGCAAATAATTATGATCAATCCATAATCGCGGCCGTAAATCTACAAGAAACCTGCTACATGTCCCAATCCTCCTGTCCTGCTGCCAATCAAGCCATTTTGGTCTGGGATCCTTCTGTTCTCCCTACTTGTAGACTTACTCGAGGGGAAACGAGCGACTGCCTATATTCAGATGCCGAACGAATTAGCTGTCCAGACCTTCAGCTCAGCATTACAGAAATCTCAACTACTCGATTATGTGGTATGGAATTGGGAAGCTCAGCGCAAGGTCTCATCTATTCTCAAGTAGAATTCAGACATATTAACGACATAATTGCCACTACAGACCAAGTCGATCTTGCAACGCGAGCGGTCAAACGCACCACGTTAAGACCCAACCGAGAAAATATTTTCGGAAAATTAATTCGTACCGACAGATCCACAAAAAACGATTCATCATTGGTATTCTCGGGGAGCGAAGAAGATGAAAAACCATTACGCTCTGAAAAACATCATAAACACACTACAACTACTACGACAACTCCACCAGCCAGAATTGATCCAGGTCTGGTGTATATGGGTTCTGATGAAAGTGACGAGCATGAACAACAACAGCTGGGTGCCAGAAGGACCAACCCTAATACAGAAATCGAGCCTACTCCTTCAGACTCCCGTAAATTCCAAAATTCGAGTGATCCCAAAAGACATCCTCAACTGCAAGAAGAAACTCTAGTCGTCAATCCCACTGAACCCATGATTCATACCCTTTCCCCGTTTCATCCAACTATCAAGCCACTCTTACGTGACACACCAGCCGTCAAAAAGTCTGCCGAACAGATAATTCCAACAACTCAAACCATACACACAGGAGGATTTACGCCATTCGATTCTTCTCATGAGACAAGCCAGGAGTCCTTGGAACCCTCCCGTCCATATGGATGGTCTCCATTTCCTACGTTTCCAACTAAGGCAAATAAGATAGAGAAAGATATCGAATATCCCTATAAGAAACAGACGATACCTAAAGTTTTTTATGAAAAGCAACTTCGTTCAAATGACATTCCGAATTCCACTGAAGTTGAAATGATTCCAGACGCTTATGATTACGAGATCAGTCACCCACACCGGGCAGCCGGAAACATAGAAGAAAACCTGGCGGATACAAAAACTCACACCGATGCTCAATTGAATGGTAAATGGCAATTTCTATTCGACATTGTCTCCAAGAACCTGAAATGGGCAATCCAAATGCAGCACGTATCCACATGTGCAGCGAATCAAAACCTTCTCAATCTCTTGCGATCACTTAGCGAGGTCAATCCTAACGTCATGGTCCACACACTTTTAGCAGATACGAGATACCAAGCAGTTAGCACTGGAGAGACTCTGTCTGTTAGTAAATGCAGTTCTATTGATCATTACGTATTCGAAATGCCAAATTACACAACGTGTACTGCTGAGTTTCCTGTCACGTACATGTATAAGCATCAACAACATGAAGGATGGTTGAGAGGCATCAGTCGAGAAATAGTCAATGAACCCACAATTACGGAATGTCCACGACTGCCATTCTACTTTCAAGTCTCGGACACGGGCCCACTACTACTTCTTTCCAATAAAACAACCATAGTAGCCCATATTCCATATCTACAACTCCCGAATGAGAATATTGTTCAAAAAAGAGACATGATGGACATCGCCTTTTCTTCATCCGGGAATATCAATCTCCGGAAGGCCGAAGGAACGAATAATATTCTTAACATCATGAAGCAGGCTAGTAATCCAAATCGGATTGATCGCATCATCTCAGCTCAGGTTCAAGGGCTTCCTCTTACTCAACAACAACTACACATTTCTCATCAACTCCGAAAACTCACACTTGACCCAGTCTACGATATGGTCCTGTCCATTGGAATTTTTATCGGTTGTATAATAGTACTGATCATCTTCATCAAGATTCTCTGGTACTTCAGAATGGGACTCTTTAGAATGCTAATAGCATGTATTTGCTGTCATTGGATATCCATTTTTCGCCGACCAATTCCCACACCGACACCAGAAACAGTATTATTTACAGAACACGAAGATTTGCCCTGGATGCAGAATACAGCCGAAACAGGACGAAACAGACCTAAGAAAAATAGGAGCTCAAAACGGAATTCCCTACCAGGCCAACGTCATCAATCTCAACTCGTCCAAGAATCTGCACCAGAACTAGCCTTGCTTCCAACTTCCGGCTACCCCGCCGTTCCGGACTTCCCGCATTGCTCCACTCAACAGCCTTCTTTTAATAATCCAGGCATTAATCAAATACATAGAATTATTGAGTTCCAAACACAGCCCGCATCGTCGGATCCAAATGTTACTCAGAGAAACGCCGCTCCTATCCACCCGGTCTCATATACTGAAGAAGAACAAAGAGAAATTGAATGTCTCTGGAGAAGAACCATGGGATATAATCCAAACCCTCCAGCTGCAGATCGTCTTCCTCTGGAAGGCTTCCGTCCTACATCCCAATAAACCTCACCTATCAAATAAATCATGTTCCTTTAACCACTCCAAAATTTATGTTGCTTTCTATGTTTAACACTGGACATTACAAACCAAATTACGATACGACTGACCAATCCGAATATTTCAAATTTCAGGACTTTCGATATCCCAATATGATTATTCTTCCACTCTTCATTCAATTGATTATATTAATAACTCGAAGCACATGCCAGTCCAATCAGTCGAGCTTACAATGGACTCCCGCCACTATGCACTACGCTAAATTACCATGTTCCTACGCCACAGGATTTTCAATTAATCTACCGGTAACGTTATGGGATAATTTCCTCACACGATATCCAAATCAGGGCTACCATTGTATGCTTATCACAGTTAAAACGGAACATTCATATAACGCTTCTTCAGACCTAGACCATTATTCCACAAGTTATGAATTTAATCCAAATCGAAGAATAGCCATAAAAGAAGAATGTCTAGACATGATTTTGAAAAATCAACGTCCAACTGTTGCAATTGGGGTTCCTCTCCCTCAGAATAAAGTGGAAATCCTACATGGACGCGCTAATCAAAGACCATTATGGAAACTTGTTCCGACAGTATCAGAGTACTTACGAACATGGAGCTATTACCTACCATTGACAGGACAATTTCATTTCTTTCCATTAACTACTGTTAAAGAGGTTAAGCGAGGTGCTTCGACTACAATAAAGGGGTTTCACCATTTCGATATTCACAACGAAATTATTATTCAACCAATGACATTGGAATTTGATCCATATGATGATAAATTACTGAATTCCCCTTTCTTACCGCTTCAAAATCCATGTTTCAGAGACAATGGGACTTGCTTCACTAATCTTGGGGTATTAGCTTTTGATTTTCCATTAGACTATCAGGACCCACCAGAATTCTGTCAGCTCATTGGTAGGACAGATACTCAATGTTCGTTACAAAATAAGGCACTCCGGTGTCCAAACTTGAAACGTAATTTCTATCCGTATCAAGGGGAGCCGGGTTGTGAACCACTGTTAACAACAGTCAAAATAGCAGTGGGCATTATTTCTATCTCCGAGCCGCCGGCTCAACTTAATGACAATTACTTCACTTTATTGTCCTTCGATTCATTATTTAGAGCAGTAGAAGTAGGGAAACCTATTCAACTTACAGTTGTTCGTACAGGACAGTGTTTCTGAACTACGCGCCACAGACCAAGAATTTATGATATAGCCCTTGACCAGAATTTATGATATATAACTTGATCTACTTCACAATTTCAATAATTGACATTTTCTATTTTAACTTCTTAGACCATGACGACGTCCTTTTCCATCATTCTTTTCCTACTCCTGTACCCTTTTCCTATCATTCCTTTGGTGGATTCCTACGACATGTCCTCTTCAAATTCAGCAAATACCAATTCTCACCGCCCATTGGCCAAATTTCAATCTCAAGAGGTGACGATGGAAATTCAAAATGGAAGCAGTTCTGTTACATTCACAGCTACGCATCATCCGGACGCTGAAGTTCTAAATGACACAGAGTTGGAATCACTTCAAGAACAACGACACAGCTGGGTGGTTGGAGCACTGTATTCTCGAATTCCAGCCTGCACTTACAAAATGCAAGGATCATTTTTGGTCAGCGTTTCGCTGTACACAAATATCCTAGCATCAGATAAAGTAATCGGATACCACTGCATGAAAGTCTCAAAATTCTTCGAACGACCGGAGGGAGTTGGTCGCATATCCAAACTCCAAAAGATTGATTATATGCCCGTCTCTTCCAGCCTATGCCTTCATATGGTTAGCAAAAACGCATCACGAAGTGGACAGCCAATTATACGACTAAATTCGACATCATACGGCACCATGAACATCAATGGATTGAACGAGATCTCATTTCTACAACATAAAGGAAGAAATCATACAGTCACTAATTACTACTATCATCAAGTGGAACTTTCAATAGATCCAGAGACTAGTTTTATTTCATCTCCTCTCCTCAATTTAAATTTCAACTGCACTTATTCGCAAGAATGGTGTTTTGAAGAACACGGAATGCTCATCTGGAATGTTCCCTACGAAACCCTCAAGCCTAAGCATTGTGAGTTAGGTGTGAAAAAGGCAGAGTCCTGCTGGATTAATCCCACTTCACTTATCTGTCCTTCGTTAGGTATAGCCTTCTATGATAATACACGAGAAGATGAGAAATTGTGTGGAACCAGTTTAGGATACGGTAGGGCCATTGTAGAAACACGATCTGACCTCGACCTCAGAGAAATCAATCAAATGGATAAAAATCTTCAAATTAGGATGGTTGACAACTTTCTTTACTTATATGAAATTCTCTCCAATTCAAATGAAGTGGCCAGTTTCATCAAAGTAATTCATATTGGTCAGTGTAATCAATATTTTACCAATGCTACATTCAGTAAATAACGCCTTTCAAATATATTCAATCTGTCTTAAATCCAGCAAAATCCGTTCAGAAAATAGTTACAATATTAAATCAATAGCCAGGAATCAGTGAAACAGACTTCTTAAACTATGATAGACTAATCAATAAGCAATCCCATAATCACCTGATAATTAATATTTTCTGCAGCGGGTTTCCGATTCGTCACACACCCTCCCATCCCTGCGGCTACGGTTCCCCTTCACTCATTCGTGATTCAACCAGTCGGCAAGTTCTGTATTGTACTGGAAGCAAACTCGGATACCGTGACCTCGGACATCTTTGCTACGGCAGCAACCAACAAAACCAAAATGACCAGCAAGACGGAACCTTCGTCTGAGCCTAATCAAATGTCCAATTCATCGCCAATATCTAGTACTTCTTCCTTATCCGAGTTCACCACTCCATCCACCTCCAATTTCAATTTCAATACAACTCTTACGACTACTAAAAGTGAAGACCGACCAGAATTTCAAGCTTCAGAAGACCTGTGGAACAATGCTGGCTCCGATGAACCAGCACTAACAACTTCAGCACAGACCCAAGACCGAGCGCAAATTATGAATCAGCTCTCCACTCCAACAAATCCGTCCAATAACGAGGAAACCTCTTTCATGAATATACATCCTTTTCCCTGGACTCAACAATCCACACCAGATACCCGGGAAGCCAGTCCAATCAGTCGAGCTTACAATGGACTCCCGCCACTATGCACTACGCTAAATTACCATGTTCCTACGCCACAGGATTTTCAATTAATCTACCGGTAACGTTATGGGATAATTTCCTCACACGATATCCAAATCAGGGCTACCATTGTATGCTTATCACAGTTAAAACGGAACATTCATATAACGCTTCTTCAGACCTAGACCATTATTCCACAAGTTATGAATTTAATCCAAATCGAAGAATAGCCATAAAAGAAGAATGTCTAGACATGATTTTGAAAAATCAACGTCCAACTGTTGCAATTGGGGTTCCTCTCCCTCAGAATAAAGTGGAAATCCTACATGGACGCGCTAATCAAAGACCATTATGGAAACTTGTTCCGACAGTATCAGAGTACTTACGAACATGGAGCTATTACCTACCATTGACAGGACAATTTCATTTCTTTCCATTAACTACTGTTAAAGAGGTTAAGCGAGGTGCTTCGACTACAATAAAGGGGTTTCACCATTTCGATATTCACAACGAAATTATTATTCAACCAATGACATTGGAATTTGATCCATATGATGATAAATTACTGAATTCCCCTTTCTTACCGCTTCAAAATCCATGTTTCAGAGACAATGGGACTTGCTTCACTAATCTTGGGGTATTAGCTTTTGATTTTCCATTAGACTATCAGGACCCACCAGAATTCTGTCAGCTCATTGGTAGGACAGATACTCAATGTTCGTTACAAAATAAGGCACTCCGGTGTCCAAACTTGAAACGTAATTTCTATCCGTATCAAGGGGAGCCGGGTTGTGAACCACTGTTAACAACAGTCAAAATAGCAGTGGGCATTATTTCTATCTCCGAGCCGCCGGCTCAACTTAATGACAATTACTTCACTTTATTGTCCTTCGATTCATTATTTAGAGCAGTAGAAGTAGGGAAACCTATTCAACTTACAGTTGTTCGTACAGGACAGTGTTTCTGAACTACGCGCCACAGACCAAGAATTTATGATATAGCCCTTGACCAGAATTTATGATATATAACTTGATCTACTTCACAATTTCAATAATTGACATTTTCTATTTTAACTTCTTAGACCATGACGACGTCCTTTTCCATCATTCTTTTCCTACTCCTGTACCCTTTTCCTATCATTCCTTTGGTGGATTCCTACGACATGTCCTCTTCAAATTCAGCAAATACCAATTCTCACCGCCCATTGGCCAAATTTCAATCTCAAGAGGTGACGATGGAAATTCAAAATGGAAGCAGTTCTGTTACATTCACAGCTACGCATCATCCGGACGCTGAAGTTCTAAATGACACAGAGTTGGAATCACTTCAAGAACAACGACACAGCTGGGTGGTTGGAGCACTGTATTCTCGAATTCCAGCCTGCACTTACAAAATGCAAGGATCATTTTTGGTCAGCGTTTCGCTGTACACAAATATCCTAGCATCAGATAAAGTAATCGGATACCACTGCATGAAAGTCTCAAAATTCTTCGAACGACCGGAGGGAGTTGGTCGCATATCCAAACTCCAAAAGATTGATTATATGCCCGTCTCTTCCAGCCTATGCCTTCATATGGTTAGCAAAAACGCATCACGAAGTGGACAGCCAATTATACGACTAAATTCGACATCATACGGCACCATGAACATCAATGGATTGAACGAGATCTCATTTCTACAACATAAAGGAAGAAATCATACAGTCACTAATTACTACTATCATCAAGTGGAACTTTCAATAGATCCAGAGACTAGTTTTATTTCATCTCCTCTCCTCAATTTAAATTTCAACTGCACTTATTCGCAAGAATGGTGTTTTGAAGAACACGGAATGCTCATCTGGAATGTTCCCTACGAAACCCTCAAGCCTAAGCATTGTGAGTTAGGTGTGAAAAAGGCAGAGTCCTGCTGGATTAATCCCACTTCACTTATCTGTCCTTCGTTAGGTATAGCCTTCTATGATAATACACGAGAAGATGAGAAATTGTGTGGAACCAGTTTAGGATACGGTAGGGCCATTGTAGAAACACGATCTGACCTCGACCTCAGAGAAATCAATCAAATGGATAAAAATCTTCAAATTAGGATGGTTGACAACTTTCTTTACTTATATGAAATTCTCTCCAATTCAAATGAAGTGGCCAGTTTCATCAAAGTAATTCATATTGGTCAGTGTAATCAATATTTTACCAATGCTACATTCAGTAAATAACGCCTTTCAAATATATTCAATCTGTCTTAAATCCAGCAAAATCCGTTCAGAAAATAGTTACAATATTAAATCAATAGCCAGGAATCAGTGAAACAGACTTCTTAAACTATGATAGACTAATCAATAAGCAATCCCATAATCACCTGATAATTAATATTTTCTGCAGCGGGTTTCCGATTCGTCACACACCCTCCCATCCCTGCGGCTACGGTTCCCCTTCACTCATTCGTGATTCAACCAGTCGGCAAGTTCTGTATTGTACTGGAAGCAAACTCGGATACCGTGACCTCGGACATCTTTGCTACGGCAGCAACCAACAAAACCAAAATGACCAGCAAGACGGAACCTTCGTCTGAGCCTAATCAAATGTCCAATTCATCGCCAATATCTAGTACTTCTTCCTTATCCGAGTTCACCACTCCATCCACCTCCAATTTCAATTTCAATACAACTCTTACGACTACTAAAAGTGAAGACCGACCAGAATTTCAAGCTTCAGAAGACCTGTGGAACAATGCTGGCTCCGATGAACCAGCACTAACAACTTCAGCACAGACCCAAGACCGAGCGCAAATTATGAATCAGCTCTCCACTCCAACAAATCCGTCCAATAACGAGGAAACCTCTTTCATGAATATACATCCTTTTCCCTGGACTCAACAATCCACACCAGATACCCGGGAAGCACAAGAGATATCAATACCTAATTCAGAAGCGTTAACTCGCCCTACATCACCAAGTTTGCTGCAAGGTCAATTCAGCCCAGCCAGTTCTATGGAAGTAGACACGCAGATGAATACAATTAATGACGTCATACGCACTCTCAACTCCGAAGTCATCCCTGAACGCGGTAGATCACATCAACGTACTCTACCTACTACGAACCCGTCTAATACCACAAGACGGGAACCTTCTCCAGTTTCTCGAAGAAATCAAGAACATCGCTCTCGCTCACCTCACTACACTGCTCCAATGAACTCTCCGGTCGCCTGGTCCGAATATACGATGGCAGATACTGATTCCGAGGATGAGAGACTTCAGAGTCAAATCGAACTCAATCCCAGAAGATCGCGATTTCAAGGAGGCGAAAGCCGAGCGTCTCGCCGCACAGGCGCAGTTATTTATCACTTACTTCCTTTCCTTACTCCCAACACTATTTCTTTGATGATGAAGGACCTAAAGCAAAATGAATTTTTTGGAAACCTGCTACACAAATCATACAATCATCTGAGACAACAGGGAAACTCTTTGCAATCCGCCTACGAAAAATATGCAGCCATATTTCACCCAGAATTTATAACAGCACAGGGTAAAACAATTTCATTTAAGGAAGCCATTGTGTTGATTATGATCGGAGCTGATACTAGTACCCTCAGCTTTTTGATGGCTCATTTCAGCCAAGTTATCAGATCGCTAGCTATTGAAAAAGCTTATGTAGACCAAATGACGAATTCCCATCGACTGAAATATTCGTACAATCAAATAGGAGTGACTACATATAACAATAAGGATTATATTCGCTATGATAGCAAATTCATCCCATACAGAATGGATGTCACAGATACATGGTTTCCAGTTACTCACCAATAGTCTAATCCCCTTGCGAATCCATTTTACTTCTTCTTAATTTCGAGAAAATTGATTCCGACAACAAATTTCCACTCCTCTACTACATAAAATCACCTATGATTTTTTACAGACATGGCATCTGTCTCAAAGCAAGCTCGGTATTACGTAGAGATCGAAGAACTCAGTAGCGACAGCACTAACACACCACCGTCGACACCAGTATGTCAGTGCTATCAGAAATTGCAGCTTCCATCTCTCAAAATATTCTATTCGAAAATTCTTCAAGAAATCCAGATTCGAGAAGCAGAATTGCAGCAAGATGATTACCCTATATCTGAAAATGAACAATTCGAACCAATGGATCTATCTCAGGACTCCCGTCGTCATAGTAGCGAGGAATCTAGTAATTCAGAGAAATCCATCAAAATTCTACAACAGAGCCAACAGCAGCCCGAAAAGTCCAAGGAATTTCAGGTCACCCAATCACCTTCAAATTCGGCATCAATTGAAACTACACCATTTCAAAATATACAGACTGAGGACTGTGGTATCACTACAGATCATCTCAATATCGATATTTCGGACGATGAGTTTGAAAACATCTCATCTTCATCGGAACCAAGTTCACCAGCTGCCTCATCTGAGTCTAATGCAACAAAAATCGTTTCCGAGCTTCCAGTTGAATCAATAAATCTAAATTCCATAGCAAATCAAATCGAATTGGAAGCTATCAATGACCAAGAGTCACCGCTTTCAGTTTCAATACAGCAGCAGGATGAATATAACATTGAGGAAGTCTCACCAGCTGAAGAGTTAGCTCTTCGTTCCATCCTGTCACACATGTCTCAGGCCACTGCCAGATCTTTTATTGAGAATCTCCAGAAAACGCATCGTACGGAAACTGAAAAAATATCCGCTCATCATATTGAACAACTAAATGCCCTCCGCGAAGAACAACTCGGGAAGTACATACCCCATCTAGGAAAAATTGTACTGTTGCGATCCCAAAAGACAGCCATTACCCTGACTGAAGCACTCAAGGAAATTCCATTAGGCCTACCCATAGACAGCTTCTCAGCTTTCATCAAGTCTATTTATCTAATTATTTTTCGGTTCGATATTTCCTGCAGATATTTGAAAAAACTAACACAAGGCGATCAGGAAATTTTGAAACACCACTACTCACAAGCTAGTGTCCCTCACTCTTCTACATCCAAGAAATCCAGATTTAAGACTTTCGTTCGTCACTCAGATTGATTTCCTTCTGTTCTAATTTACCTAATATACTAACAAATTCAACAACAAAGTATTTCATGGGATTTTCTTTCTCACAGACATGTCTTATAAGCGACCATTCGTGGATTCTTCATCATCATCAGAAACCAACAGTGAAAATTCCAACAATAGTGAAGCTTCCGTATTCAAATACAAAGTTAGCAGTACGAAATCAGATTATTCCCCAGCAAAAAAGACCAAAGACGACCGATTCTCAAATTCTCAATTCTCACAATCAAGTCTCTCCGGCCCAACACCATCTTCTTCAAAGACCCTATCGTTAATTCATATTTCAAGTAATGGCTCTCCTCTACTATCAGAAATTTTAAGCGGATTGTCTAGAAACACGATCGAGCGGATGCAAGAAGATCTTCAGAAAGCCACTCAGAACTCAGAACACCTTGTAGCAGCTATCTCTGAACACACTGAAAGTTACATTGACGCTCAAGTAAGAAGCCTGTCTTCCCTACGAATCCACCTAAACCAATCTTACGTATATACCAAAGATGGCAAACTTATAACACTCGATCAAGCATTCGCGAAAATTCCCCTCAATGCCAATTTAAGTTCCATGTCCCGTCTTTTGAAGCATCTTAAATCTGTTGTCCAACATTTGGCTCTTGACGCAATGTACTTAAATCAGTTAGGGTCAAAGAGACGTGCTCTGGAAGTATTTTATACACGAGGGGATCCGATGTATACGAATGGGCGTCGATATGTTATTTTCAATCAAACCTGGGACAGAACATTATGAATTTTAACTACATCTAGTCAGCCCACAGATAAAATAATAATCAAGAATCGTAGCTGCTTCTTAGTTGGGAATTTGGTTATGGTTATTAGCTTACTTCACACAGCTTCATTGTCCGTCGCTTGGTTCATGCAAGTTCATCCCGTAACTCCGCTCTCCACTTCAATCTGCCACCCTGCAATTACGCACTCCCGCTCTTCGCTCCAATTTGCCATCCTGCCACTATTACAACTTTGCCTGATTCGACTAGCCTCTTCTCTGCCTCGTCCTCTATCTACACCTCTACCTCAAGTTCTTCAAGTCCAATTCCTTAACTTGACTGTTTCTTCGATTTCAGCTATGGAACACGAATCCAGTGACGAGAGCGTGCAACTGATCGATTCCGACAACGATAGTGTCCAGTTTCTAGACCAGTCACGCAACAACAGTGCTGAGAATATAGAGGCTGAGGAAGAGATGTTACAGGACATCAACTCAGATGAAGAATGGGAAGAAGATCAACCATCACCACCTGTTGTCATGGATGAATGGCAAACAGATGAGCAAAGTCCCATCAACTCAGATGAAGAATGGGAAGCGGAGGGCGACAAATCCTCACCCGCTGTCATGGATGAATGGCAGGCGGATCCTGCAATCATAGCTAAGTGGCAAACTCGCTTGGATAAACTTGAATTAAACCCCCCAACTGCCGGACCAAGTCGTCTCTCCTATCCACCCATATTTGACAATGCACCACGCCCCAATCCTAAACGCATTGCAGGAGAAAAAGCGATTCCACCCATTCCGAATACATCCATGTATTCTACAGAATTCCGCCACAAACTGCCTCGAGTGGAGGAAATTGGACCAGTGGCTTTCCGCCTCAGTGTTATGGCTGAAAAAAGAAAAGCGTTCCAGAAGACCCAAGATGAACAGATCCACAGCCCCGGTCTCACAGCGACTCTACGTGAAGTACAGCTAGCAGCCCGTAAAGAAAGAAAACGTGCACATGACGAAACCGCAGAACTTTCGAATTTTCAAGAAACTGACGAAGACACCTCTGAAGAACTTACAGAAGAAGCTGCATCTTTGGTGGTTCGACAGCAACAGCATCAAGAGACTATCATGTACGAGAGAAATCATCCAAACCAATCAAAATTCTCTCGAGCCAGTGGAACTTCGACTACATTCGAGCCACTCAAGATCTTAGCCAAAGAATTGAGTGAATCTACGTTGAAGATTATTCTCGCGGAGCTAGCCATCAAAGGCAAGGGTCGACGAATCCACACCACTTTGACCAACGACATCCAGATTTACCAACAGACACGTCAATTCTGTCATCGTCGCCTGTTGTCAGAACTGGACCCTCAAGTGTGGCACCGTCTTCTGGACAAATACACGGACCTGAAGACCGTTGTCGGCGGCCT
>JAQFXZ010000273.1:0-23093 GCA_034694025.1 Ceratophysella scotica | reverse complement strand
AAGAACTGATTGATTGCATAGGCACACGACACGACAATTCATGGCCGCGACAAAATCAAACATCCAAACCATCCAACATCTATACAAAATCTGGCATTCAAGACCAGAAATATCTTTACTACCTAAAAGAGTCAAGTCAGCGTCAGCCCTTGAGCGGAAACCAGTTGGATTTGTCATACGGCACTATTGTAGCACAATTTTACACCTATTTTAAATAAATAAATGAAATCAGTCAATCAAAATCAATACAATTTGAGGACGATGGACAACTGCAACAGAGTTGTCCGAATTGACATTAAAGGTTGGAATAAGATGCGATAAAGAAATTCCATTAAGAAATATGTGTTCGACAATGAGTTGTCCGGTTATGAATTGTCGCTTTTTACGAAGTGTTAGTCTTGACTATTTTTCGGTCTAGTATCCAACATCAATAGATCTTAGACGGTGTTGGTCTGTAACTTGTATACTTCTTTCTTGAGCCATCCGTCAGAGGTCATAGCGCGTTAGTAGCAACTGAGGGTCATATTGTAGATTGAAGTGGAGCAATGATTACTGAACGTGTGCTTGAAAATATTTATAATTCAGTAAACGACTAAACGCAAAGGGTCCCACTCCAGTTTGGAATGCAAAGTTCAAATGCATGGAATAAACATGTTGCTTTCAATAGGTCTGGAACGGATTTGTTGTGCTACAAGTTCAGGTCAAATTGAACTGTTTCCTTTAAGAAACTTGACGGGTTCGGAGGACGATGATGAGATTAGCCGTGGTACAACTTCCAAGGAAGAATCTCTTCATGATGCAGCAAGTGGGGCTGGCATTAATTCCGAACTTGTTGTGAATGGTTCCTTGACAATTGCGACGATGAAGCATATGCTTAAACTCACGGAGTTCAAGAACGTTAAGCCTTGCTTCTCTGCAAATGTTCCATCTTGTTGGATAAAAATTATACAAGCTCAGAAAGATCGGAAACATCCTCAACACCTACAGCATCACGAGAGCGAAGCTAGTACTAATACACTTTCGTGGAGACTTCAGCGGAACAAGTAAGTTTGTGGAAACAGTCTCACCATAAGGCAGGCTTGCTACCAGTGTATTTACATTTACCAGTCTAACGTCTAACCTACCAGGGTTGACAAAGATTTCGTGATATCTCTGAGATTTTCGATTAAATGTGAAATGGGATATTCTTGCAACAATGTATTCCTTATTCCTACACTGAGTACGTTTGCCTTTACCATCTGGGTTAGCTCTAAACAGTAAATTTTACTGTTCAGCTGCTTCCTAGGGTCTGGCTTTGATTAAATTGATATACGAAGCGCGAAGCGGTAACGCCACTCTCTAGGAAGTTGACCGTGGCCTAGTTTTGGGCTTAGTATACTCCGCTGTCCCCTGTTTTGTTTGAAGTTTTCTTTTGGGTGCTCAATGCTCTTCTACGCTCTGTCTCCTTTCAGAAACTCAAAAAAGGACCACTTGTTTGAAATCACCTTGCCGAAGCACTCCTGCGTGGGACACTTGGATATCAAATTTTCTCTTCAAACCGGCTGCGTGCAACTTCCAACAATTGAGGTCACGCTCTACCGTTTGGCTAAAGGACATAAGACGAAATCGGACTCCGTCGTAGACAAGAAAATAGATTTTGGCTCTCAGTTGAAAAGCAAGACTCCGTCCAATGAGTTTCTAAAGTCAGTGAATGCAGAAATTGTGTGTGGACCGTTGGATTTGGGTGCTCATTTGGATTTGTCGGCACAGTCCGGTAACTTAGTCATGACAAGTCCTACTCTCATGTTGACCAAGGGAAGGAATTTCTATTTACATATTAAGGCAAGGACTTCAGGAAGGACTGACACTTCGGAATCTGGGGTAGGCATTCCAATTTGCTAATCTCAAGTCGTAGAGAAGATATTGTGCACTAAAACACTGAAAGGAATGTAATCTTTGCTTTTGCAACCTATCTATACAGGTTACGCCAACAATAGTAAAGCCTCCCAAGACACAAGCAAAGTTCAAATCGTATACCAAAGTGCCTAAAATGCCAAGTTCGAAGGAAGACGCAATGTTCCTTGACATGATATACAATTCTGCGTATCAACAACATCCATTATATACACAACACCAGCTGCATCAAAAGTCTCAAATGGAGAGCCTTCATGCTGAGGCTGAAAAAAAGAAGGATCTGGGAGGATGTGATTGGATAAACGAAATATCGATTACTCTTCGACAGATCAAGCCTGCTTCTGTTCCCAATGAAGAGTAAGTCACTCGTTCGTCTTCACCATTCACGACTACCAAAATATTGTTTTTCGGTTAAAAACATGAATTCAAATGTTTCGAAAATACTTCTGTAGTATGGAAAGAAAGATTATGCTGACCTCCAGTGACTTCATCAAGCGGCTACTGGATACTGCAGTGTTTGAAGGCAAGGATAGAAGTTACGCTTCTCAGAACATAGCGTTAGATCTGTTGGTATGGGTTGCAGCGGTGAATCTCTGTGGTAATTCAACTTACATTACGACAATCATTATTACGTAGTTCAATGTAAGCCTTACTTCATAGTTTGCTCAATTTGGACTAGGACCCCAAATCGGGAGGAGTAACTACCAACTAAAACTCATCAATGAAGTTCAGTCGAAGCTTTCTGAGCTCACCTTACAATGCATACTATTTGCTGATCGTTCAACTGCCCATAAATGTGCAAAGTTGATTGTCATCTGCATTGAGTAAGTATTTGAATGTTGAATATTTATACTATTGAACTTTCCAGATCTCGAATCCTTAGGCTATGTCCGCCTATCAATATTCACTCCAACAACATACACAACTCCCTTATCAATGAATACTGATTCCAAGTTCAAATACGTATACCCGCTTAGCTTTTCATTTTTCAAGACGAATTTTTGGAGAATTGTGTCAAAGAACTTCCTGATTTCCTGTTGGGAAATGAAATAGGAATTTCCTAGCTTCCATTAATGCTTGGGAAATGAGCTTACTGATTTTAGAATTTAGTGTTTCGGCTATTTCCACCAGCGTATTCATATGTTCATGTATATGCTTTACACAAAAAGGATAATCGGAGCCGTGCTCTGCCTTCCCATTCCTCTGACACCGCTTTCTGTCTTTAGTTGTGCCGAATACTATCACAAGAAAGGTGAAGGAAGGAATTTCTTGAAGGCTCTACTCAATGTGCTGCTGAATTTATTCCCTTACACCGTGTCATGCGTTTCTGCCGCATCATTGCAATGGTTCTTCCTGCTATTCAACCGAGTGCGAAATGAAGACTTAAATCAATGCAGTCAAACTCTTCTGCATCTGCTAAAAGATATTTCAAAAGAACTCTACAAACGAACTGATCCTATGCATGCTCTACTTAGAACAAGGTAAGCAAATCGGCATTTTAATCTAATTGCTATTCTAACCCGTGTGTGCAGTAGTGGACAACGCTCGAAGATGCAAAGAGGTGGGTGATAGGCGATAACTTTATAACTTACTAGGAAGTAGCCCTTTTGGTCCTCTTTCGCTCTCAGCTCTGTTGCCCTTTCGAGTCCTCTACTCTATCACTCACTACTGCAGCACAAAAACTCTACGTATGATATGTACAAGGGTTGTTTGATAAGCAGTTGCAGAATTTATAAAGCTTGTAACTTACAAACTATGCAACTGGAAACCTTGCACCATTCAAAATGTCCTCTAATTAGTCCTCTAACTTTCATTTCCATCAGGTTTGGTCTCTATGGGACTCCCTTTGAACCTGAAATATTCGAGCTGGAACTTCCACCTGTAACAAAGTCATATGCGCATCCACTGACGTACGCTGGGATGTGTGGAATGGAAAGCGCAACGCCTTCCGCTGGAGGAGTCTTTCACCTTTGGGGACTTAAGGATGTTGATTTTCGTGATTTGCTCGTAGGCAATCCTCTTCACCTTCGCTGGGGAAAATTAGGCAATTTATCTCCGAAGCAACAAATTCAAGGATTACTTGAAGTGGAGCCTCTGCACTTCACTTGTCATGCTGCATCTGACGGAACTCGAATTGAGAAAATTGATATAGGTAATATTACAAGTTGGCACCGAACTATCATTTCTTGTAAATGTGGGTTAGCTGGCGCTTTCAAATCAAAGCATGGGGGTTGCTCAAATGTGATAGGTTTGAAGGATAGGTTCCGTATCTTTTGCAGCATCGTCTCGGTTCGTTTGATATCCAAGATCCAGTCGCTCATTTTAAAGTGCCCACTTAGCTTACGGACCAAATCTTTGCATAATTTGGCGTTGCTTTGAAATAAATTATAGAAGATATACTCTTTCGTACCAGAATCATTATCCATTGAAATATCGAGAGTATGGAAATATCCAGTGGTAAATGTTTTCATATCCTTTCCACAGGTGTTCCTTCGAATTTTTCTGCAGTCCCTCTACCGAAACCCTGGGAGCCGTTTACAAATATGCCAACTGGAGAAGGATCAAAGAAAACTGAGCCGGATAAAGTATAATAGTATTTACGATTTATGCAGTTCGGCCTATGCCCTTCCTTGGTTTCACAATCCAATCGAATGTTTACTTTTCAGCTGGATCAGATAATGATGCTGCAAAAGGCACTGAAGATGGATCAGGGAGAGTCCTACTACGACGTCATAAGCGACTTAAAGTTCATGGATGGCAACATTAACATGCTAGAAATGTCTATGCCCATTCCCTACTCTGTCAGCCATACAGGGCCAATAGCTCAACTACATGCGGACTCAGCTGCAGGATGGAAGGGAGGGATTTTGACCATGATGCAGCCATCAACAAGCACTCCCAGTTCACACAACGCCGCTTCCAAACTGACAAACTTCCAAACAGTGTACAGTCCTCTGCCGCCAGCTCTGACGTCGTTTATGGAAGGAATGAATTCAGCCTATGCATCAGCTCAAGGTTCTAGCACAAAGTCCACACAGGAAAGCAGTAGCGTGAGCCAGAAACCAAGTACTTCTACTGGACATCCCACTAAAGAAGTGAAGCAGGAAAGTGACGATCTTCGACTCCTGCTTTCTCCATTCCATGGAATCATGTATCAACCTCCCCAACAATGCGTAGTCATAGAGCGTATGCACTCAGGCGCAAGAAGGTTTGTTGTGCTGGACTTTGGATCCCCAATACTCCTCACTGACTTCGTAATTCCTGCGTGCACAGAACTAGTTTCTCTGTCTATTGATATTTGGATAAATCGTGAAGAAATTGACGGCCAGAGACTCGTTGTTGCATCGGATATTGGTCAAAGATCTCTAGCTGTGAGTGACCTCCAGCCGCCTCCCTGTTGCAGATACTTGAAGGTTAGTGGTCTTGATTTGTTTTACCTTTAATTGGGTCACATATGAATCAGGTGTAATGCGGAGTTTTATTTTTTATTTGATTTGTAGATTACCACAATTGGACGCTATGGAATGGCAACCAATAAATGCCGAATTCCAGTTGGGATGTTTTATGGACATAGTGCTGTGCTTCAAACGGATTTAAGAATCGATGTCAAAAGTTCTGTTGGCGAGGTTCCGGTTCTCACTGAGTCTAACATATCAACTCACTTGTCAATTCTATCGTATTTGGTTGAGGACATTGGGTGCCGTTATCAGCTGCTCTGCTCGAAGCTAAAGCGACTGCTAGATCCACTTATTAAGCCAGAAATCTCTTCACTTGATCACGTCACGTACTATTTGCCTAAAGGAAAGGAGAGGAACAAACTAGGTCTAAACAGTTCTTCTGATCAAACTATTCTCAATGCCTACCAGGTATGTTATGCTATCCATGTGAGCGTGCTTTCAACAGTTTTTACCGATTTTGGAGAAGCTGTGAAACAGAAAGTAATGCATGAATTTGCGGAAACTTTTACCACAGGTATAGCAATAACAATGTTTAATTTTAGCCATAGATTGGGTAAAAATATTCATATACAGTTTTGAATACTATTTTAGTCGAATACGGTATTCTTTCTTAAAAGTATCCAAATATTTGCCGCCTATCTGTCATTTTTCTGTCAAAAAACTGTAAAACTGAAATCGCTGGACTTTATAGTTCATGAAAGCGGATTCTAAGAATTTAAAGGTCGTGTCGATTGCCCATGAACGACTACTGCAATGCAAATGCAAGATGAGAAAAAAACATTTTAAGACAAAAATGGAAAAAGTAGTCTGAAAGAATGAAAAAGGAATTCAACCAGAATTATTGTAATAAAAACTTTCTTTAGGATTTATTTATCCAGTATTTTGTTGTAATGTGACTCATGTACCACTTTACCTTTGCTAAAAGTTTCAGCCCAATTTATTCAGTGAAATCCCTATCACAGTAGTGTTTCTAAAATCGGTAAAATACACAACCCTCATGTACTACATGTAACTGTTTCAAAGATTCCGTGGATTGAATGCCCAGTTTGCTGAGACATTTCGGCTGCCGCAAATATCGTAATAATGATTGCTTGATGTTTGACTTGCCAGGAATGTATCACACTTCAGCAACAACTAAATGTTGCGAAGAATGTTGTCAAAAGACTGCAGAAATCGTTGAATCCATTTCCGGAAAGGAACAACCCGTCGAATCCGTTGGAACTTCTTCGCAACATATGTACTGATAAAGTTCATCTTCTAAGCGAATTTCTGGTAGAGTCTCTGCTTGGGATTACTTTCATGACGCCCTCGGTGTGTCAGCCCGTGGTAATAATTCCTAAGCTATACCTGATACCCCTATTCAGAATCTACCAATTCAAACGCGGCAATGTGTACTCCACGACCATTTAGTGTAAATTCATTCTTATCCTTGATTTCTCTTCTTGATTTCAACAGTCCATTCCATGCTCACTGTATACCCAAATGGAGCAACAGGCATGCGAAGAACTGTTTCACAATATCTGTGTTCTGGAGAATGGACAGTGTCAGTTGTCAGCCTGTACCTTGATGCTGAGAGTGTGTGGATTCCAGCCTTGGTGGGGAAACTTTCTTGCGTCAACTTTGAAGAACCTGTTTCGTTCTTCAAACTGTTCAATTTTTCCGCAAGACAGGTAGCAGAACAACTTTCTAAACAATAGCATACATCAATTTCTCTTTGATTCAGGTAGAAATTGTGTGCCTGTCACGTGTCGCGCACATGCCAAGGCTAATTTTCATTCAGCACTTGAATGATTTCTGTTGTTTTACCTTTTCAATATAGGGTATTCATACTGCTGGTCTATCTGGGACAAAAAGCGTTGCTTAGTGGCCAAAACTCCTCGGTGTTGGAAAGCGCAATGACACTTTTAAATGAGATTATGTCACCAATGACCGACAAAAGTGGATTCTTGAGATCAAGGATTGACATGACACTAATGGCATGGGCTGTCATGTACATGTGCTTGTGTTTGGATGGCGTGAACTGCACTTTGGGTGTTGGAACTGGCGAAGATAACACGTCTGGCAGTTCAAATGCAAGGAATGACCCTAAGAATAAGGACAAAGATACTAAGGATGGTATGATACTATTTTAAATCCCTAATCCCTGCACACATTCCTAATATTGAGCAAGGCAAAACACAAAACTACGATAAAACTAAGTTTTGCTCAGTTATGAACGACTAGTGTATATTTTGATTGTGTACTAAATCACTTTCCCCATCTTATCTTATGTATTTGTTTCCTTTAAATTTTAAGTGAGCTGCGTGTCATCCAGATGGGATTTCATCCAAGGTGAAAGCTCTCTCTACCGCCGAGTGACAAATCCATTCAAAAGTTCTGGTTCTGGTGGTCTTAAGCGTCGAATTCAGAAAAAGATTATCTCAACGAAACAAAAGCTAGAAGAATTGGACAGCGTTGCATCAGGATATGCGAATCAAATGGTATGCAGTATACTTAGTTAATTACGTGTGATTCTCACTAATTTGTCATTTGAATAGTGCTAAGCTCTCCCTGAATTGACAGAAATACGCGGGAGGTGGCCTTGGGAATCAGTTGACGGCTCTAGGAAACAAGCTTGAGGCTATGAAACAAACATCAGTTGGTTTGGGGAAAGCGATTAAAATGCATTCATCAAAGGTTTGTTGAATTCTGCTAAAGTACGCATGCCTGCGTTAATTGAATCTGAGGAGCTCTGAGCCGAATCGATGGCCATTTTTTGAGGTTGATCCGTTTAAGAGTTTGAGATGCGGGATGCTTATTTCATTACTACGACATATGCTACGTGTCACCGGCTGTCTATCGATGCATCACACACCCATGTTGTGAGGAATTTGTTTAACAAAATTTTGAACATTACAAAATTCGGGCAGACGAGTTTTAGGCAAAATGAGTAAAGAGACAGGTTTTCTAAATAGCTTTAAGATTATCCATGAGAATTTCGTCAGCAAATGGCCTCCAAAAAATCCCGGTGCACGTGGAAAACCAGGATCCGGGTGGCTAAACCCCAATGATTTTGGATTTTGAAATTCGGGATGTTTTATTTCATTTTTACGACAAGCTACAAGTCATCTGGTCCATGGTCTCTCAGAGACAGAAAACGAAAAAAATCGGATTTTAAAAATATATATATCATGATTTTTTTTTCGTGTTTTTTTCGATTTTTATCCATTTTTTCAAATCGCTATGATTTTTTTGACTTTTTCAATTTTTACTACTTAATGCGATTTCCTTATTGAAACACTTTAAAAGTGATATTAGGCTATTTTTGACATCAAAGTCAATTCGCAACGTGAAAAGTGTTGTTTTATTCACATTTCGAATCTAGTATTCTTGAGCATCCATTTTGATTTCTCGATTTTTAAAATGTTTATCCATTTCTTTCAAATCGCTTCGATTTTTTTCGATTTTTTCGTTTGTCTTTATACATGTGCTATAAGCTAGTCGAAGCATTTCCTACGATCATATAGGGTGCATTTTATTTCAATTTCAAAGTCAATTCTCAATGTGAACAAGGCTATATTTGTTATTTTGTTCCCAGTCAGAATCTAGTAGATGGAATGAAACCAGACTAGAACGTACAAACTTTTATTCAATCTTATTTTCACTATTAAATTCATCTTCCACTATGAATATGAATAAGAATAATGCAATTGAAGTCAAACGGCAACCCTTTGTGACAATTCTTTTCAACAGTTTTTACATTGAATAGTCCATTTCCCCACAATTTTGGGTTGCATAGTTTGAAATCATAATTCTGAAATGATAATTTGTATTTTGTAATGCTTCTCTTATGGGACTTGGAACTTGTCATGTTTTAGGTCAAGTGTTAGGTTGTGCCAAATTTGCGCTTTAATTCGAATTCGATAAGTGGTCAACCAGACACGAAATTGCCCAGCATAGCTGTGAGAATCAAATATGAGTTCGTAGCTCGCCCGAAGCTCAATTAAATTACTCAATGTTGTAAGTACGAGTGAGAAGTGAGCATTGAGTGAGATCATACGAACTTTGGGTTACAAAATCACGAAAACAAACAAAGAAGCTTAAAGACATTTTCAAAAGGATTTTTTTTTAAATCCGACGCTTTTTTGAAAAATCCGACAATTTCGAAAAAATCACGATTTTTAACCTCAGTTTTTTTTTTATTTTTATTTATCAATTTTTTATATATTTTTTTATCCAAAGGAATACAGCAACAATAGTCAAAGATATCACTCTAAATCAAAAAAATCAAAAAAATCGAAAAAAAATCCGATATACGAGATCAAAATATAAATCACTTCGATCCCTGCTCAGAGATGTTGAGAAGGATTCGTTTTTTTTTCTAAATTAATTTCGAAAGTAGAGTGACGAAGGTTTTATTTACATCCTTGGCATATTGGAATATTTGTGTCACCGCTCCCACCTAAGGCGGAAAGAATATTTAGAATATCTTTCTCGTGACCCTCAAATCTCAAATGATACTAAACGTATGGCTGGAAGTCGGACCGGATTGAGTTTTGACACTCCGTCCAACCTCAAAAACTTTTCGCCAATCCGGTTGAGAGTTCCTCATCTGCGATTAACACGTCACCGTAAATAGATGTTCGGTACCGCGTACCGCTTCCTCAGTGGAATATGGTGCTATGACGCATAATATTTAACGTTCATGTTTAAAGAGAGCCCTGATGACCATTTACTATCCTCAATCATTCAAGAACACTTACAGTATTAAGTACTTCTCATTTTGCAGCATTTCAAGGATCTGCTCCACATGCGCAGGAACGAGATACTCTTCAAGAGAGGCCTATCCGGCCTGAAAGCTACGAAGGAGGACTTGCCACCTGTATCCGACGTAGAAATTAATTTGAACTTAAACCCGACGCTATGTGTTAAAGCTTCTAAGGGTTTAGGGAATCTTCTGTTGAATATGGATTCCACCAGTCACTCGGATGTCTATCTTATGATCTGCAAAGCTCTTGCTCGTATTGCTACTTCATGCAGACCTGCTATTCCTCTTGGATCCATTTTCGAACAAGATCACTTGATCGCTTTGGTTCTTACCGCCGTGGGTAGCGACTACGTCCGGCAAATTAACTGGTCTTCTTCCTGGATTTCGCACGCCGTCATGTGCCTAGTTCAGGACGTCTTGGAAGGTTAGAAGAGGCTTGGTCGCTTCTCTGTGGTCTTAATGAGGCGAAACGTAGAGTTCCTCTTATCCCTACGCGTTCAAACTCAAGGTGGACGTGGATAAATTATTTCCATGTTAAAGTTATGTGTCTGTCGGTTACCTCGAGTTTTGAAAGAATGTCTTCTTCGCTATAGTAAGTACCTTGAATTGTGTGCATCGTATGAGTATTCATTCGCTTCCATTTGCTTCTATTAAGGAGAACGACTATTCCCATCCAACAATGAACCTGAATTTCCTGAACCTGCCTCATTGATTTTGAATGAGGAAGAGTTGATGAATGCTGTTGAAGACCAGCCACTCAGTGGACCATCTACTTCAGAGACAATGTCGGTTGATGAAGAAACCAAGACTGAATATGGAGCAGGTACGCCATAGGGCCACGGCCACGTATAAGAAATCGAATCCCGATACTCACTACCATCCCATATCATAAGTGAAATAAATATCTGTACTTCCAGTCGAAAGCGTAAGTATTGAATCCGAAGATAGTGAGTATGAGGACTTTCTTGGGGAGGAGCTCAGCTTCAATGCGGCAGATAGTAGCACTTCTACTGCTGGCAAGCAAAGAAATCCAAAGAGGACGCTTTCTCCCTGCGTTACCAGGTATGCTCCAATAAGTGCATCGCTATATTATATGTAGGTGTGTTTTATGAAGCCTAGTTCTGTTTTTGATAGCGTGTCTAATGCCCTGGATCTTCGACTTGAAAATGGTGTGGAAAGTACAACAGAGCTGAGGCTTCGAATGATGTCTGTCGTGGACTCTGACGTGCTTTGCCAGTCACTCAAGGCACCAATAGAGGTTGGATTGCTAGGGTTGGGACTCAAAACATTGGTTCTACTTTTTTTAACGCCCGTTTTATTAGGCCGACTAAGGACATACATGGTGCTAAATAAGGTGGATGCTCAAAGAAGTGGAGCACTTGTTTGGGTCTCAACTACATATATCTATCTAATTTGCTAGTGGAATGTTCAACACTGCAGTATATACTAAACCATGACTACGATTTGGTTTGCTAGTGTCCCGCAGATGTGTTAAAAATGTTGAACTCGGGGAAGCAGGCTTCCGTGGAAAACTCCCCCATATTTTTCACAGATATAAACTCATTGAACCTTCTGTCCAGCTGCTTCGACAAAATTTTCCTAATGATGGCGTCAGAGGTAAACGTTTTTTCGTGTTGTACTACTTGTCGGCATGATGAAACTCCTACAGTATTCAGTAACTCAAAGAGCAATTTTTGTTTTGTTCAACGTCGTAGAACTGTTCCATCAGTGTTGAAAAGGTTCTGCAGATGTGGATAAGTATTAACTTGGATATAACGGGAACTGAAGACGTTGCGACCGCTGTTCCTGCAGTTCCTTTGGCTAGTGAATCTGTCTCATGCCTGATAAAGGCACTTACTAAGTAAGTTAAGCGTTGTACTACTTTTCCATTGGCCAAAGAGGTCACGTGCTCGTTCTACCAAATTGTTGTTTTTTCTCCCAGGAACACCGGCATTGGAGTGCAGGAGTGGGGACTTGGATTTCAGTGCTTGACTCTCGTTTCAAATCAGAAGACGTTAAATTGCGTAAATGGAAGTTGGCTCTACATCATGAGGGAAAAGCTTTTTCCTGAGATGATTCTCAGATTCATTTCGGGCACAGGAATGAAACTTCGGCGATCAAATGTGGCTTCCGTATGAATCAATCAAAAACTGTGTTAGCTTAGTGAAAATGCTTAAGAAAAGAGTTGAGCAGCTCAAATTCCTTTACAAATTACAACAGGTTGGGCCAACTGTGTGTCAGCATTTCTACAATCTCCTCCTGCGCCTCCGAGAACATTGTAGTGACAGTCAATGGACACCTTGTTTGAAGGAAATTCTTCTTCGGGTGCTGAGCGTATTTTTATCAGGACCCTTCGTGAACTCTGACTTTCCATTGGATGCGTTCAACAAGTTTTTGGATCGAGTCATGTGCCCTGACCTATCATATGAGAACTCATCCACAGTAGTCAGCATCATTGAATATTTTGGTGAGTTAGTAGTCCAGGAACGAACAAATAGCGAATCATGATGGCCTCTATAACATAGATTTTGTTTCTACTTTCTACGTTAATATCTTCTATTTTAAGCTCAAGCACTTCAATTCTACGTATTCTGTCCGAATAAAATGACTGTTCGCTCCAATGCCGAACTGAAAGGGGCTCCACCTTCTACCACAGCGTCGGGTGTACCGTTGAATGGTGAAACCGTGAAAGCTGCTAAACCGGATAACCTTGATAGTATTATGTTCAGACTTCTATCATTAGCTTCGTCAATAGTTGCTCTTCCGTACAAAGGAAAGTCTTTGGTAAGACTCAGATGCCGATTTCACTTTTGTAGGTACGAGAGTGTTTTAATTATGATGCTTATTTTTAAGTTGGGAAATGAAGAACAACAACTTTTGTTCTTGACACCTGTTACGGAGAGCCTGAGAGGTTACGACAAAGTTGTGTTAGAATGTCTGGCGAAATGTGGTGATCAGCCTCCGAAAACGATCGCCGATGTCATAGTGCAAATGGAGGCCACTGTAATGAGAGTTCTGTCAGTTCTGGCTAACCCCAACGGAATTAACGTGCTAGTTGGAGGTGATTTGCCGACAGCTTTCAACATAATAGAAACATCTACTCCCGCAACTATAGTGGACTCGGTTATCCAACTCTTCACCAGAATTTGTAACAACGTCACACAGTCAAAGTGGATAATGCAGCCTATGTTTAAGTTCCTCTCAAGTAAGTCACGACCCTCCACTTTTCAAATGAGCATTCCGCGAATTGTTGCATACCAACTACTCAGATTTCGAAAGGTATATTGTTCTATTGTGTTGATTTTTGATTTGAATAACTAACATACTTGATCACCGCAGAGTCTCCCTACGACGACTTCTACTGTCCTTTGATTGTATCCGAGACCTTTGTGCTGATGTTGCTCAAGGTCATAAACAAAGAGGAGAATTTGCTGGAGTTTACTGAGCTGAAATGTGTAGAGGTATGTCTCACACTCACTACAGCTAGGAGAGCTCTATGCTCTATATGTTATGGTTATTTGATCATGTGTTTCATCTGGAATATTTCAGTCGGTTTGTAATAAGCTCGTTGCCAGTTCGAGGAAGTTTTTCAGTAGTTGTCCAACCTTTGTTTCGATATTGACGCAATATATTGGAAGAACCGACAGTAATGAAATTTTTGGTCAGAAGAAGTTTGGAAACGAAATCGTGGATCTTCAGGATGGATTAATTAACGTAGCTCCGTTAGGTGCGAATTTCGATCTCGTTTTCACGGATCAAGTTTTTTGTACCTGCCGTAATATGTGTCAATGTTTCGCAGGCTCAATCTCTTCGTCAAATTTTTCCGCTCATCCATCCGAGGTTTTGCTACAAGCATCTCCGCCTCATCGCAGAGCTCGAACTCCCGTTTGGTCCTACCACTTCTTTCCCGAAGAGAGTTTCTTAGAGCTCGTCATCTCACTGCCTTGCGCTGTTCTTTTAAAGGAAGTTCAGATTGTTCCCCATATTTCGTCTCTTACCAGTAAGTCCCTGACCTGAGTGTTAGTACCGGCCACTTTGGCTTATAATAATCGGGAGTATGTAACATCTTACCAATTTTTTCACTCTAAGCCTCGTGCCCATCAGCCATAATGATTGAGGTTACTCGAGACCGAGGTAGCTTGACAGTTCCGATGGGTCCACCTGTTCAATGTAGCGGAATGACAACAATTAATATTAACCTGCCAAGACCTGAAGTTGCTCAGACTGTGCTTCTCAGACTTTTTAAACCTCAAGACTCATCTAATTTGGGTCTTTCTCAAATCCGGCTCCTCGGATTCACTACATTTAGCGAGGCTGCATTCCAAGGACTATCCCAAAGCGAAAGTGTGAGGAATTTAGAGTCAAGGTGGGAACTTCACAATTAACTCAATTCCGAATTACGCTACGCGATAAGTAAACTCGTGAAATACAATTTACAGTGCGCAGTGGATGTACGTTTTGGATCGAGCTATAGCTGTTTCTGCAAACAACCCTGAGCTGAGGAAACGTATAATTGATATAGCGGTCAATATTCCTGATATTCTTGAGTCCTGCTATTCTATACTGATGTCTCCCGTAGCATCTGGAAAAGCACATGAAGTCTATTTACCACATGCGGCGTCCGTACTTTTTAATTTTGGGAGATCAAGTAAAGAAGTCAGTGTAGAGCTGCTGACTGCCCTCTTGGGCCCTGTACAGCTAGGATTCTCTCACGGTGAGTTTCCAGTCAAACTTTCAAATATTCAATACCTCATATTACGCGACATCGAAGGACAGTTCTTTGGCCTCCGCTCAGAAGTTGTACCTCCGGCCTCCTTTGGGAAGTAGGGGCTCCGTGCCTGCCGACCTCTGACAAAGTTTTGGCTTCCGAACCTCCGTCCGGGAGCCCAGAGGTCCAATGCTCTTCTATGGTCAGGGTAGTTGGAGGCCGGAACTTCGACAGTCGACAGTTGAACCACTACTTCCTCGGCTTTGAAGATGGACATCAGACCTCAGGAGGTGCGCGTGCGCATGTTGGAAGTCCAAGTGTCCATTTATGCAGCGCACTTGTGCTGTCTTGTTTATGTTCAATTCAATACTATATGTTCAACCTTGCAGGGATGGTGGCCAACGCTTGTGTACAGTTCCCAATGGGACTTTCTCAGTTGAATACTGTTGTGGACCTCATTTATAAGCTCTGCTGCAATATACCGGACTGGGGATTCGACAATCTTTCCAACCTAGTCAGCTGGTTGGATTCCAGTGCAATCAAGACCTTGCAGGTATCAGTCAACCTACATCTTCGCTTCCATCTCGACCAGCCCAGTACTCGTTTCAAAATAAAACTACCCCTTCCTTTCAGGGAATCACGGATAAGAAGAGTGTTATGCCAGAGTATGTCCAAGCTGTAGCCTCAGCTCTGTGGTCGTTTGCTGATTCGAGAAAAATTGAACTTTCTTCGTTGGCCACACCAGAATTCCTGATGTACGTCATATTGAAACCCAATTGATTCTTTCTCGACCCTCAGCGGAAGGGGAGATATTTTAAGTCCTTGTGTACACTTTGATGGCAGTGCCGGCCATTTGCAAGTAACGTCTAGGAACTAGAAACTAAAGTCTTCCCGGCCATATTAGACATGTTCCTGCACGCGGTTTGAACTTATTCTCGAAGGGCGTTTAACTTCAAAGCATTATTTGATTCGACAGAAAGCTGCTAAGGTGGACGGAGATGTTAGACGATAAGAGTGAATTGAAGGCAGCTGTAGATCACATGATTTGCTCTGTGTGCTACTGCAAACCATGGCTATTCGTCTACCTTATGTTTGCACTGGGAATCGTCAAGCAGATGGACTGGATAGGTATGGTTCTTGTAGTTGTAGCTCAGTTTAGAAAGTCTACGAGTTTGAGTTATGCTGCAATAATTCCTTTTTTTGTAGAGCAAGACAAGCCGTTAGAGGAGTCCCTTCAGATGTGGTATGAGGAGGGATGTATGTGGGACAGAGTTGTTGTCCAGGACTTGGGCACGCTAAGTAGACATCTTAGTCCCGGCGTCTTAATGACTCTGGCTCGAGCTTCGCAGTCTCCAACCGCTGCAAAGATGCTCTATCTTTCTCAATTTGTGGGACATTTGAATACAGCCATTATGGGTAAGTATGGGGTTCATATTTTCATATTTATCTTCTCTCTCACTCCAGTGATTTAACACCCAGTGAAGTGTGGAAGCAGCCTAATAGTTGCATCTCATTAACTACAGATTTCTGGAACTTCTATACCAACCTTTGGGTGAATGGCGAAGGCGTTTCCAAAGAGGTTTCAGCAGGTAACCCTATTGATTTTTCTGATTTTTAGATTAACCCTAAGAAGCAATAAAATGTCTTCTACAGATGTTATTTCGACACCATCAATAATTGCGGTCTTGGAGTTCTACGCTGAACTCTGTCGTATGAATCAGTTTAAAGATTGGTTTGGGACTCAAGGATCCATATTTTGGCTACCACTACTTAACTTGCTGGCCACACTACCCGAGAATTTGAAAGCGAATTTTTATGGATCTTTTGTATATGACTTCGAGTCTGTTCTTATCAACTTTTTAACCAAATGTTGCTGGTCTCACCCTGAGAATCAAAAAACTATTGCTTCTTGTTTGTGTGACATTGTTATGAAGCAGAAGGCTACACCACATAGTAAGATAGACCTTCATTCAGTGTTCACTTAAATATCCTAGTCTGAACGAAGAAACACAAAGTATTTTGTTTTAACTGCATCCTTCGTGATCCTGACAGAGGCTGTATTTTTGCACTCAATGTCTTCCTTCTGTCGTCGACTTCTGATTCAGCTGCTGCTGGAGAACGAGAAAATAGTGGTGCAGATCAAGAGTCATGCAAGCTCTCCATTGAAGTCTCCACCGGAAAGTTTGCCTTTAAGTGATCGGCATCCGTCGATGGGTGGCGATAGTGTATTTTTGATAAATTCGCACTCTTTCACCTACGATCTGCTGAAACTCATTGGTATGCTCCAAAAAACGGAAACGAGACATTCATTTATTGCGTTCTTGGTTCGGGTTCCTAAAGCGTTTTATATGCTACTGTTTATTCTCCATCGTTTAGATCCATTTAGCGGATCAGCGGAAAGAGCTTCTACGAAGTCTGAGACAAACAAATTCCTCACTTTCCTGAAGAAAGATCCAGGACTAGCAGAAACCAGATTGGAAGTGGTTGATCAAATGCAAGAGAGTCCGTCAGACAACTCAAATCAGCAGAAATCCTTCTTGGAAGCGAAACGACCAACTCGCATGGCTTCAAAAAAGTTAAAATCAGATACTGCGGTGGAATATAAGGACGAGCTTCCGGAAGCTGACTCACGCTGTCCTACTCTTGTAATTTGTAAAAAAAAATACTTTCAGCAAAAGTTACCTTCAATAACGTGCTACAATTGTATTCCAGATTTTGGAAGCGGAAGAATTTCCCAACATTAAGATACCCCTCAGTCTGCCGCTGAGTATAATCCTCGCTGCTATAAGAGAGCAAAACCCAGACTGCTTCCTCAATGCACTCGTGATCACTGTCAGAGAGGACTTCCATAATTCAGGTAAAAGTTTAGTAGAGAGTGAATGTTTTTCCAATATTCCGTTTTCCGTTGAATCACAAAGCAAACAAGAAGTCCTGAGGCTTATGTGGTGCATAAATATTTTGCTGCGGATCTAGGTTCCGCTGCCAATCTCAAATCTTCTTCTTCTCAAGGAAAAACTCAACAGACATCCACGTTCCAAACCTCAACTCAAGAAGATGAATCCGTTGAACCTGTACCCGTACCCGATGTATTCAAGGTCTTTCCGCTGCCTTCCACAGTGGAAGTATTTAGTCGCTTGGGTGGATTGGGAATACTAGCTAAGCATCTGCCCGTTGTGTATCCGGACACCCTTCGTCAGATAGCTGTTGGATCAAAATGCATCGGAAGTTCGGGAGTAGTATTCCACGATAGCTACGGGTTGCCAAATGACGACTGGGTGAAAGTGGACAATTGTGACGATTTCTATGATGTACGTAGCATAGATTGTTCTAGCATCCTTGTTATTGAAAGTGGAGAGAGAGAAAGAGAGAGAGAGTCTATAAGTAATTAATTTTTCACAGGATATGATGGATAGCATGGTTGCTTCAACACCCATGCCTAAGAAAGGTGTGTCGGCCATGAGACACATGAATCTCACTCCTGGAATTCCACCTCACTCCATGGCCGCCTTTGGTTTGTTTCTTAGTCTTCCAAGATTCTCGGAGGTGCTTCTTGGAGAGAGATTGGGATCGCAGTGTATGCTTCGACTTGTCATGGGCGTTAGTGATGATGCTGATGGAAGTTAGTGAACAATGTGTTTGGCGCCATTTCGGCGTCCAATTAGAGTTATCTAAGTCCAGTCATTGGCTGACGCTTTGATTCGCAATGATAGCTGTTCGCGTTCATCGTTGATCTAAGCTGCGTGCCTGATGCGATTTCATGTAGCAGTAGGTTAGTGGGGTACTGTTTCATTGAAGCATGCTGAAAAACGATGAACAGTGCGAACTCAAGATAGAGGACTTAGATTAGATCATTGGGCGCCCATTTGGCCTGACAAGTACTATCTTGTACTGTCTGATTAATAAGCACAAAATCTTTGACGGACATAAATATTTGTAGATGACATATTTGGTTCACCAATCGCCAAAACTCTGCCCACCTTACCGTTTCAAATCCTGAAATGCCTGCTGGACATTCTACCACTCAGCTCGGATGAAGGGAAGAATCTCAGGAAAGCAATGGTTGATATTAAGGCCACGCATTTCATATTGGCTGTCCTTGCGGTGTTCACTCATCAAGCCTGCGATCCAACACTAGTTCCCGGTTTGCAGCACGAGGTAGAACAAAGATCGATGCTATGCGAATCAATGCCCGGTCTAGTAGGTAAGGTCTACTAGAAATTGGATTGAAACGGTGTAATTCCTTGTAGTTGGTGATAGCTGCTACGAAAGCTCAAGGAGGATACATTGATAAATCCGGGAAGTCCGATGACAAAGCATATTGGGCCAAAGGAACTGGGTTTGGTACAGGAAGCACAGCACAAAGTTGGGATATTGAGCTTGCAATGCAAAAAAAGAAGTCTGAAGAGGAGAATGTGACATGTTTGCTCCAAGTGCTATCCAGCTATATCCATCCTCGGATTAGCCATGCTGAGTCAAGTCGTAAACCTTCGGACGGAATTGATGTACCAAGAAATGAGTTGCCTCATGAAATGCATGAATTGCTCAAGAATTCCTGTCTCTTTCCTGCCATAGCCGGGTACCTTCGCAACGATTCTGGTAAAGGACCTGGAAACACTCCTCTGTATATCTGACTTTAGGTTCAATAGTTTATAGGGAATTTTCTTCCAAAATGTGTTGCAGTGCTTGATCTTGGTCGCCATGTTCCACTTTACAAATCGGTTCTTCAATTTCTCCGGTCTCTGGTCTTCAGTTCTGAACTTTTGGCGCTGCTAGCACCTTGTGAAAGTCGGAAGACAAAAGGCGCTGGAAACGAAGAGCCGATTCCGGTCCTTCTGACCAAATTGAAGGACATCGTAGACAGTTACTCGAAGAGACTCACGTAGGTTCGAAATAAAATTTTATTTTATCCGAAATTCCAAGGAAACAATTTCGCTACTAGTGTTCGCCTCTTCTGCTATACTTAGATGCAACTCCAAAAGAGCCAACAAAGGTAAACCTGGTCCTAAGCCGCTGGATGAATTAGAAGATGAAGGGCTTGCACTATTAATCCCAGATATTCAGTCCACGGCAATCCTTGTGGAGGTAGGTCTATTCTTGAAGTAAGCAACTCTAGTTACTATCCTTCACATGTTTGTGCTTCTTTTATAGGATGCGATCAATGAACTCCTTTTAAATCGCGGCCCAATAGAAATGGAATTAGGAGATGAGAGTGGCCAAAGTTTTGTTCCGGCTCAGAAGACCTTGGAACAAAGGTATCTTGAAGAAATGAAGAAGCTGCAATTTGGTACGTATTTTCCTCCTTAGGAGAATATACTTATTTCCTGTATCACAAATTAAGCTTACTTTCTCGAGGGGACACATGCGATTCGGCACAGTAAAGTAGTTTAGAGTAAGGAATGTACACGCAGCTGACAAAAAGTCATGAAGGTAAGGAAGAAGGGGAGTTAGAGGAATCCAACCTCACTAGATCCGAGTCATAAGAAACTGAAGTCCAAAGCGACTCAAAACTAGCGCCGTAACGCTTTTCCCATACTAATTATACTTTCATAAAGGGGAGTCTTCACTTAAGATACTGCTGACATTCCTCGCAGATGCTTGAATAGGATTTCGTGGCAAGAATTTCTATGTAATTGGTAGAAATCTCCTCTACTTAGCACTTCGACGTTATTGCTAGTTTAGTTTGCAATGGTTCTATTCGGTTCGCAGCTTTTTTTGAGATGATTGCTGAAGATGAAGAAAGTACGGGAGTAAGATTTACCGTCTCTCATCACTACGAAGGGAATGTGCGTGCCAACTTCTCCAGGAGCTTTCCGGCTCGTCTGAAACGCTTGGCTCAAGAAAGCGTAACGCTTTCTACTTCACTACCAATCGCATTTGGGAGTACGATATTTGTTCGATGTGATACTGATCGACTAGATGTAATGAAGGTTCGTGGGAATAGCTGATGGCTTGCTTGGTTCTATTCTTACCGCTGCCTGTACTTTTTGTTAATATTGGATCTTTCGTGATTGATCAGGTGCTAATTACTGGCCCAGCGGCAACGCCATATGCTAATGGCTGTTTTGAGTTCGACGTATATTTCCCCAACGACTATCCCAATGCGCCCATGATGATTAACTTGGAAACCACAGGCCGTCAACGTATTCGTTTCAATCCAAATCTGTATACCGATGGGAAGGTTTGTCTCAGTATTTTGAATACTTGGCATGGTCGACCAGAAGAAAAATGGAATCCCCAAACATCAAGTCTTCTTCCGGTAGGTGCACTGTGTTGCATCGAGTCCAACTTCATGCTGTAAAACGATAATTCTTTACGATGTGGTTTAACATAGGTTCTCGTCGCAATTCAGTCGCTGATTCTCAATGCCGAGCCATACTTCAACGAGCCAGGTTACGAGAAGTCCCGAGGCACAGAGACTGGTGAGAGGAATTCCAGGGAGTACAATGCTGGTATTCAAATTGCGACCGTGGAATGGGCAATGTTGGATCAACTTCGTCACCCCTCTGCATGTTTCAAGGAGGTAGGGTTAACTTTGCTCACTCCTACTGAGAATCCTCTTCAAACTTGTGTGCTGGCGAGCCTCGAAATCAAATATGGATGGTTTCTCTTTCGTTCATCTCTGGATTGTCTTTTCGAGAGCTGCTCTGTTATAGGCTTCCGAAGATGGCTCAGTAGTCAAGATTTGCGTCGCAATATTTAAGATCTCTCTAATATTTGAAAATTTTCATTTCGATTCAGATCATACATCACCATTTCTGGATGAAGCGGGCGGAGATAGTGGAACAGTGCGAGCAATGGTTGGAAGAGCTCATTGTTACATGTCGAAGCGATAAACGAGCTGGGAAAAACGTTACAGGCAATCTGGATCCGGTGTCGGTTTTTAAGGTACGGACCGGGGGAAATCACTTGAATATTCCGATTCTGTTAGCCGAAATTCGGAGCGTTGAATGTGCATGAGTCTCTTCTTTTATTCCGAAGAACAACTTGGTACTTCTGAAGAAGGAGTTTGGGTCAATGAAGCCGCCCGTCGGATTGGAGGACCTTGTTGACATATATCCGTCCAAGTCTGAGGATGGCGGGAACAGCTCTGGTGTGTCGGGCAGCAGTCCAGCTTCAGAGGCCTCCAAAGACGGAAATCAACCTGTCCAGTCACACAATGTTCCTGACAGTCCCAAAGCAATCAAAGCCAGTGGAAAGGACGACTCGGATGAATCCATGATCATTGATGCTTGAGAAGAGATTCATTCTTCAGGAGTAGGAGTTCATGCTGTCGTTCCAAAGTGTCTATTTGTATCTATCTATTATTTATACTTGTTCCTGTTGAGTTTTGTGGAGGCACAGAGCATGAGCAAAGTGCGAGTTCTTATCCCTTTTATTTGAATCCTTCAGCTTTCGCCTCCTGTGCGCCCACCTTTCTCTGCGTATCTTCTGCCTGCGTGCATACAACATGCGCAAGTTATCTAAGCTATTAATTGGAAGTTCCCTATGTACTGTTTGATAAAGTAAGGTTGTTAAGTACTTGAGATTTCTTTCGAAGATGTTGGCAAAATAATGCAGCGTCTTCCACTTCAGAGCACGTACTGTAGATGTACTTCTATTCTAATGTATTGTATAAGATGAAGTATATGAATGAATAACGCCTGTTTTCTATTGAGCTCCCAATAAAACGCCCTGTTCGCAAATCGAAACCCTCCGTCGGCATCGAATAGCTATCGTGGTCGTGGAGATCGTGGAACTCCGTACCATCACTCCAAATGACTAAGAACAGAGCATTACTTTAAAATATGGATTGCACGAAACGCGGCATTTCATTTGTTTGGCGAAAGCTCATAGCGTAGTAAATTCAGGAGGGGACAATTCATAGCAACTATAAGTCGGCCAAAAAGCACAGTCGGTCAACTGTCGCGTCGGTGAATCGCCGTCAGTAAAATGTGGCGTCTGTAAACGTCCTAGAACCGTCTGATCATATCTGATCTTAAATTTTAAAAATAATCAACTCCTGTGCCCTTTGCATAGTGGCATTTTAAAAATCCCTTCCTGGGGAGCCTCGAGCTCTTCTAATATAACTTCAGCCGCTCGGGAAGGCCTTTTAAAATATATAATTCGCATTGAAGTGCAATCGCAAATCGTAATCGTAATACAAAGCTACGCCGTGCCCTGCAAACAGATACGAGAAAAAAGAATATGGACACCGTCGTGGTATTTACCCGACTCCACGCAAATCATATCTGTACAGTACAGCCGGCATACACCTGCTGGCTTGAATAAGTTGTAGATATTTAGATAT